>KE154498.1:165915-200002 GCA_000411075.1 Sisymbrium irio | reverse complement strand
GGAGCTTCACCGGCAGGAGGAGCTGCATCAGCGAGTGGAAATACACCGCCGGGGTGAGGGACATAGGTCGAACTGTTCCAACATATAGCATATATAAATCAATTGTACGTGTATTAATTATAGACTTTATTAAACTAAAAGGAAAAGAAGATCGTTTCTAATACGTTTTATGTAATGTTGAATCTGCTTATATTTGTAAAAGAAAAAGACTAATACAGGTTTATTGGAAAAGATAGTGTAAATGCGGTAACACTCAATGACATTCATCTCGAAAGAATTTAACGATTTTTAATAGAGTTCGTTTGAGGCTGATGAGAATACGAAAAATTGAAGCTTTATTGCCAAATTGGTGAGTTCCTATCTGTAAACTTGTATTAGATTTTTAATTTTTTGGGTCGAAACGTGATCAAATTAACTAATCAGTTTAGGCTTGTTGGCTGAGAGTTGGAGATGGTTGGAAAAATACGTGGTTATATATGGATAAACTTCTGACTGTTTCATGTAGTCTTTTGAGATGGCAAATTAGTTATCTAACTTTTAAAAGATCATGTGTTAGTTTTTGTCTGATAGTTTCCAATTATACTAATGTATCGAGAGAAAATCCGTGTTCGAGTATCAATTATCAAAGCTAGATCTCGAACACGAGACAAATTGCTAAATGAACAAAAAGTGTTGGGATTGGTTTTAACACCGACATGTTTTCAAAAAACTATATATCGGAGTAAAGTGCTGAGCTCTAATAAGACTTATAGTATAGAAGATCAAGAATCAGTTTACATGCTTAGAGAAATAACTCTTGTTGCGACATTACAAGTAATCATTACAATTGGATTTACCATATACATGTCATGATGTCAAGATCTCTCATCCCTTCTCTTGGTCTTGTATCATCACTCGAGTGGATTATAACAGAATCCATTTTATTCATCGCTTTTTTTTTGTTTTTCCCTCTCAATTTAATCGACCAACTCTGAGATCCAATCAATATGTGACAAATCTAAATCCAGATCGGACGGCTCATAATGATCATCCACAATGCTGATCCCGCTCCAACACTTGAACACTCTCTCCTCGTTTATATCTAAATCACTTTTCCCGCTTTTCACCGGAGACTGCCACGTGTCAAAATCATCGCCGTCCAGTCTCATCCCCACACCATCGCCATTTCTGCCTCTGCCCGCCGTCGTCCTCACCGGTCTATAGGCATAACGGCACCTGTGTTTTCCCTCAGACTGCCGGAGCTGCTCCGGCGCATGGGCAAAAAAACACACTTTCCTCTGGCACAAGTTTCCGGCGTTGCAGGCGCGTGTCCGGTAACGCGCCGGATGGAGCCAGTACTCGAACACACCGTGTGCGAACTCGCATGTGTCGCCACGGTGACATGCACCATTTCGGAAAGCCGGGCATGCAACGGCGCAGTAACTGTAACGACGAGGGTCACGGCGAGTGGCTTTCTCGCCACGGTGAGCGTAAGGACACTCCGTCCAGTCGTGGCTGCGAGTCCGAGGACACCGTTTGATCTTGTAAGCGTACATGCGGAACTCATCTGAACCGTAGATTGCATCGTCGACGCTCGGGATAGGAGGGTCGATCTCGTAAGCTCCTGCATTCCCAGGTTTGCTTACCATGTACCCTAAAGTAGGAAACTGCTGCTCCCCGAGTTCGTAGAATGCCATTGGATTTACACTTTTCAACATTTTCTCCTCGCAATGATGGCAGATTTTTTTGGGGCTAATGCATGTTAATTTCGAAAAAGAAAAAAAAAACTATAGAGATTTCATCGTTGGAAAAACATTTAAAATTTAGGAAACTGAAACGGGAATTTATAGATGGAAAAAAAATAAAGGTCGAATATTTTATAGTTTTACCCTCTGCAAAGTTTTTGATACGAAAAATGCCAAAACCATATATTAAACGTTACAGTTAATTTTTATGTCATGAACACTGTCGATAAATATCTTAACGGCAAGTCGGCAACGGAGAGGGTGAAATGTACGATTTCAATTTTCATTTATTTCAATTACATCAATAAAGTATAAAATATGTACCGTCATGTACAATCATTGTTCAACGTTTACATGATGCTGAAGATACTTAAAATTTGGCAATGGTAGTCTCTTCTATTTTTGTGTTGTTGATCCGTGAGAAATAAGTAAACAGACGTCAATTAAAACGGGGACGTTATGGGATGAGTGAAAAAAAAACACTAGAAAACACACGAGTGGTAAAAATTGCATGTCAAGGCACACGTGTAAATGATAATCAGAGGAACTTATAATAATAAAGAGGAGAGGAGCACCATCTGGCACACGTGTTGAGAGACATCCTTTATATCCTCGACAGCCGTTTCTGTTTTGCAAACTTGGTAGTAGGTTGAGAAATATTTTGTAGAGTTTTTCCATATATATTATAGTCGTTCGTAAGAAATTCATATTTAATAGAGAAACTATACCAACGGAATAGCTTGTAACACCAAAAAGTAGCTTAACTTTTTTCACTAATTAATAAAGTAAAGTCACTTTAATGGTTTCAGACAATAGATTCTATAAACCGACGGTTTGCAATTCTAAAGATTCAAACTATATATGTCAGCTAACATGTTTTGGTTGGAAAGATGTATGTATTTGTTTTCCGGAAGGCTTAATTACATGCTCCACTGTCAGTTTTTAAACTCCTTTTCAATTTCTTTTCTGTTATAATGATTCCAAACTAACGCAAAAAGTCTGGAAACTCGAATAGTTTGCTATTTTAAAAGTCTACAGTCGTAATCAACCATAATCAGAATTATAATGTAAGAATTTGGAGCATTTGTTCTTTCAATAAGATAATTTTTTCACCACCAAAAGGCAAAAAGTATGAAGTTGGTTTTATACAGCAGATAACTTCCATCCAAAAAACTTCATATTCTTGGTGAATATTAATTAATTGAGAAAAAAATCTAAAGCAAAACGTAACCAAAGAAACACATCTCAATCAAAGATTCAAAATGCGGAAAAAAGAATAGAAAAGAAAAAATCGGTTTAAGTGTTAACTAATATAGGGGACTCCTTTTTTACCAAAAGAAAACTAATAAAACCCTTTCACCACTTTCCTTGAAGTTTGTATCCTCCGATGACGCTTATTTACGTCGTGTTTTAGTTTCTTCTTGTCTGAACCTCCGACTTCGGTGGCGGCGCCTAAGAATCCTGTCTGAGTTCCGTCGCTGTCATTGTCAATGTCTCCTTCAATCGTTAATCCTTCGATCTTCGCCGCAATCGACACTTCCCCTTTTATCTCAACATCCACATCTATATTTTAATCAGCATCAGTTTAACAAAATTATATACTTTTTTTTAAAGATCAATTTATCAAATTATATTTGTAGATCAACTAATTCTATTTTTCTTAATCACCAGAGAAATTCTATGTCGAAATCCAAAATATTTCATTCTATAAAAGTCCATACTCACATCTCACATGCATGTAAATTGCATAATGAGGCGCGTTTAGAAAAAAAAATGATCCATAGCATCCTGTTTCATATAAATAACAAAAGTTTTGTTTTGTAAATTAAGAACACGCTCGTCGTACGTAGGATTAGACAGAGTATTGAGAAGCATATTATTAGATAAAAACAAAATTTCATGCATAAACATCACCAGTGAACTGCTGGATCAACGACTAGAACATATAATAGCTTAAAACAGAATGATTTCACATATCCGAACCAATAGATGATAGAGTCTAATTACGATCACGAATATAATGTATACGTACATACCTGGATTAGAGAAAAACCAAAGGACGAGAGCACAAGCGAGAAGGACAAAAGGGATTATGTGAACAGCGTTTTCAGCGAACTTGGTACGTGACTTATCTTTCTTTGTTACCTCCTGTCCGACAGGATCGTATGTAGCCAGCTCGTCTTCGTCTAAACCCTTCCACAGTCCCTTTGGCGCAGACCAAGGTACTGAGTAATCCTCATTCACACGGTTCCAGCTCGCGGATCGGTACATATTTTGCGTTTGGTCCAGTCTTGGTGTGTACTAAATACCTTTGTGCGGATGTTGATGTTTTCAATAAAGCGATAACTTTTTAGCAATTCGTAACTAAAATCCTCTAAAAAGGTTTTGTTTGTTATTGGGGGCGCATTTAGGCCTATAGATTCGGTGATTTCGGATCGAAGCTATGACTCTGTCAAATAAACATATTTTATTGTTTCCTACAGCCACATAAGTAAACATACTCTAATAGTCTAATTATTGGGAGATTAAAGATTGAATGTTATGAGATTTTGATTCCAACATATTACGAAAAATAACCATTATATGTATCTGACACTAACGGAACAAAAAAAAAATCACAAATGTTATTTTCTGAATTTCTAAAAATTTGGCCACATATCGATTGGAAGATGTCGACGGAAAGTTACAGTTAGATACTCGTTTGAGCATATGATCACTGATTTCATTAAGCGATTTCAGTGAGTTTGGAAATCGGGAAGGAAATGCTTAATTAAAAATAATATTTCTGGCATTACATTTTAATACATATATATGTCTCTGATCTATAAACGCACAAGGACATGGACTGAGGCATATATATACGACGCATCAAACCAAACCGGTATATCTTCCTCTTACACCCTTAACCAACGTGTTAGAACTTGATCAGTCTTTGATTCGAAGAGTGTCAATAAACCGATCCCCTTGAGAGATGTCATTCTTGACAAGAAAATCAAGAAAATCTTTAAAGCTGCTCTCTCTATACCGAACCGGATTTTCATTGTTAACCAACTGGTACGGTACACTCATCTTATCGTACATACCCAAACTATGCAAGCTCGCGAGGGAAATTCTCGTCTTCTCTTCATTAAGAGTAACTTTGTGAACGACGCTCTTGTATAATCCATTGCTTAGCACCTCCACGTGATCACCAATATGGACCTATTAAAGTAAAGCAAAATAGATGGAGTTAAAGTGTGATAAAGTAATAAATAGCTTCCAGTTAACGTGTAATCATAATTTCACTCCTTTTGGGTTTAGGTTTAATTCGAAATAATCTAAACACAAAATCCCGTTGTCAGTTATTAATGTAATTTCCTTCGGTTTAGATTAAACCGGAATAGTAGGAACGTACCTTGAGTACACCTTTGACTTCTGGGACAAGAACCCATCGGCCAGAGCCACCGTGAGCCGATAGATTAAAGATCTCGAGACCGGTCAAGTTCTGTAGAAGGATGGTGATGCAACTGTAGTCTGAATGCGGCGGCAGGCCAAGCGCCGTTTTAGGGCCCGGACACGGTGGATAACAGTTAACGGCCATTACTTGCATGCCGTCTTCGTCCATCCGAGACGACAGGTAGCCTCTCCCTAGTCCAAGGCTCTCCGTTATTGCTCCCATTATCTCGAGAGATAGACTCCTCACTTCGTCGCAAAACTTTCCCATTTTTTCCCTAAAAAACGTAAACGTGTACATTCACATAAAAACACACTATATGCAGATATGCTACTCGCTGCCCGACCAAAAAAAAAACATGTGCTAACGATATGATAGATATGGTCGGCCTGATAAAATAAAAACAGTAAAACTAACCGAAATAAGAAACATGTGTTTTCTTGATAAAAATGGGTTTGTAAACTTACCTACATTTTTCGATCAAAAGAAAGGAAGTACCTACATTTATAATAAGATAATAAGATAGTTCGAAGAAAAAAAAGAAGAATATGAAATTATACCCAAAAAAAGAAGAATATGAAATTATGAAGAGTACTTTATACGGAAAAATTGATCGATAAAATTAGGAATATACTACTGTTGTTGTTTGTACACAATATATAACGAATATTTTAAAAATATTTAAAATAACAAATGTTTAATTTTACATAAAAAAATAAAATGAATAAAATAAAGTATATATAAAAAAGGATGATTATTATTCAGCCTTGCTAAAGCTAGGGCGGTCTAGTGTTACAGTCAGCAACAAGAAAAAAAGAACAAAAGGCGCCGCTATATAAGCAAAACTTTTTTTTGTTTATTTGTAGATGCAATGTATAATATAATGACCTAATCAGTGACATCCTGACATATATATGGACTACATAGGTAAACATGATCATGAAAACGTATGTACAGTTATAATAATACCTGTATCCGGGTGGGTTTTGAGGCCAGAGGTGAATCCAACGATGAAGAGGATGTGCATAGTGCTTTAGAAATATCCTCCAGAACTGAATCTTGTCAAAACCATCCTTGAGACTCGTTGTGTACCGAACCGGTGCATACACATCGTTCGACATAAACTTCTTTTTCTCGTTCGCCGGCAGCTCGAAGAAGCCGTTCGCAACCACCAATGCCTCGTCCAGTATGTCCTGGTTGATTCCATGGTTCACTATCTAAATATATTAAGGGAACCACATGGAAACAATTTGAATCAGTTAGAGTGGGAGGAGATCCGGAAAATGCTGATAAACATTCGGAAAAATTTACCAGATACTCTGTTTAAAGCGGGGTTGCCCCGACATGTGACAGCAACGTCACTTGTCACGTGTTAAAACTAAGAGAGCTGGTATTTATTTTTGCAATGACTAGGAGACCTGATATTTATTTTTGCAATGACTGAGAGCTGATATCCTGACCGACTAGGAGAGCTTATATATAACTTGGTCAAAAATAGAACATATATATGACAAGCTGTGCTGACTATATTAAATCATGGTTAGCCAAGAACCAATGGGTAGAATATATATCTGATAAACCACACACAAAAATATAAGCAAAGGTTTCTACAGCATAATAATTTTTTTATGACAGTTTTTTCGGGAAAATAGAAAACTCAACTTCTACGAATTTACATAATAGTATAAGAAATATAACGTACTTGAAAAAACCCGAAGAACTGACATGCCGATCTTAGCTCTTGAATAACCCCTTGACGCTCATCATCGCTGCCTCTCAAGCGAGAAATATCTATCGTTGGTACGATTCCGGAATTTGAATCGAGCGCATCACGTGGCTCGTAGGAAGGTGGGACAACGTAACAATCGGGTACATACGGTAAACCCCTCTCTTGTGCAGAATTCCCCATTTTGAATGTACTTGAACTCTCACCTTTCTCGTTCTTCATTGTTGATCAATGGTATGATAATATTATATATGGAAAACTAAAAATGGAACTGCGAGGGACTCCTCTTAGCCTGTATATATAGGGTTTGTAGCCGTCTTATGAGTAATGATATTCGGAGTTATTTATAATTGTTCGTTTTTGGATGATCTAGAGCACATGTAACTGTCAAATGTGCATTGAGTACCAATATTTATCATAATGAATGTACATACAATATGTCGTATATAAAAGAGTGACCAAATACATATATGACGGGGGACATTAATACGATGTTGGGATATAGTACAAACATATAGGATTTATTTAATAAATATTCCAATCCCATTCATAGTACCATATACAAAAGAACAAAGAAAAACTTTCCTCATAAAAGTATCCTCTTGTCCGGATTTTAAGCCTTAATAAATACGTTGAACACTCACGTCGATATATATAGATAATAAATCCAGCATGTCGATATGAGTGTGTATGGATTCATTTAAGAGTTATGAAATAGTTATATGGTCTTGCGGGAGGTCTAGGTAAAATGTATTGCGCCGGTTCCTTCAAGCAGTGGGAAATATTTCCTTTTTCTAATTAATCAACTTATTGACCCTATAACTGTTTGAGACAAAAAGTTTGTCTGATGTCAGTCCATGATATTAAATGATATACATGAAGCTTCGTGGGTTATGAAAAGTAATTAATGCAAGGTAAATTAGAAAACTAACAAATAACACTAGAGCGATCCTTTTTTACCGAACAACTACTGCAGCTAATTATCAAAAGAAAACAAAATTTGAGAGTGATTCTAGTGATATTATTTTACCAAGTTTAGAAGTTATTTATACATATTAATTTCTATAAATTCACATGGGTACATAAAACTTGCAACTACAAAAAGTTGGTAATCATAGAAAATTTAAAATTATATTTTTGGGACAAAAAATTGGTTTCTTGTAGATGTGTTAAATCTCGACTCTTTTCTGATTTTTAATACTAAAATTCAATAGTTTTTTCATTTGTATTTTCCTGGAAAAAAAATAGTAAGGAGTGACAAGGGCAATTCTCTGGATGCATAGTAGGTGAGTTTGGTGAAGAGAAACACTCCCGATTATTCGAGAAGTTCAACACCCCTTCGATGCCAAGTCCAAGCCTAAGCGAGATTTTCGAAAGATGCATGAGAAATGGTAGATAATAATTAGTAGACATATATAAACTAAAATCAAAACCTGTGAGATCTACTAGTTAACTCTTGTTGGTTTAAGACAACCATTAATTGATTTAATTTTGTTTTCTATCGTATTATATTTATCATTGCTGTTTTTTCAGCTTATGCAAATGGAACTACTTCCCCTATATCTTCACGACGATTTAGCCATTAAGAGTTGTGGACTTTACTTCACAGCACAAAAATCCCATGAACTATAAAAACACGAAAATATCATTGAGAAAATAAAAAACAAATGCCAGGGAGGGAACAAAGCAGATCATATATGTTGTGGTGGTTGTGATATTAGGTTATCCACCTATGAGCAACATTAGCCTGTGCCTTATACAGACACACACACACAGTCACACACCTATATATATTTACAGTAACACATATATGCATCTATACATCAATAACAATACAAGAAAACTAAAACTCAACTTATTGGAAAAAATATACAGTTGCGTGAATTATGGAGAAGACGTCGACGATGCTATTTCTTTTCAATTTTTGCATCATATTTGGGATTTCAGTAACTAGACGATGCAACGCAACGACATACTTTGTGGGAGACACCTCCGGTTGGGACATAAGCTCCGATCTTGAATCTTGGACTTCAGGCAAGCGATTCGCTGTTGGTGATGTTCTAAGTAAGTATTATATACACATGTACATGTTTTCTAAAAACGTGTAGTCATTAGCCAATACTTTACCTAACCCAATTTCATGATGAAAAATACGGCTAGTAATTAGCATGCTGTTAATAAAGTACAGAATGATATAGCGATTCTGCTGAATTTTGACAATCACAATAATCTTTAAAAAAATTATATTCAGTCAATCGTTAAAAACCAAATCAAACCCGTCATCCAAATGATAATTAATTATTTATCCAAAACCGAAAACTCCCTAATTAACTTGATATTTTTCCACATAGCTAGTGGTTCCGTCTATTTGCCATTTCAATTTGTTTTTTCATAGTTTCGTGACTGTTACGTAATTAAACGTATGTAAATGCATTATGTTATGTCTAATGATATAAGTACTTGAATCTATCTATACTTGCAAGTGTTTCAATACTCATCGACTCATAGTGTCTACGAAGTGGCGAAAGACAAGTTCCAAAACTGCAACACTACGGACCCGATCCGTACGTTCACAAATGGGAACACGACCGTTGCTCTGTCCAAACCGGGAGACCGGTTCTTTGTCTGCGGTAATCGGCTCCATTGCTTCTCTGGTATGAAGCTACAAGTCAATGTCGAAGGCAATGGCCCATCTCCAGCCCCAGTGGGAGCTCCCAGAGCTGCCCCAGCAGGAATTCTTCAACCGTCTTCTAAGAAGAATAACCCTGCGACTGGGGTTGTTAGCTCAGCTGCTCGGGTTGGTGGCTGCGGTTGGAGGGGTAGTATGGGAATTTATGTATATTTAATGCTTTTTGCTTTTCCATTGATATGGTGGTCTTCTTATATACTCATTGAGTAAAATGAGAGTTTTCATACACGGTACTTTTTTTCCCTGATTTAAAAATGCGTTCGAGTGTGAGTATTCCGTTATTTGGTTTGGTTTTATATATTTTTCGTTTTTTGGTTCATTTGGTTTGAAGAAGACCAAATAAAACGCAATGCATGTTTTGGTGTAATTTTTGGGGAAAAAGAAAAAGAACTGTAGTTTGTATTACTACATTAAAGGACTCGGTGTATGATATTTTTACTTTATCCAATTTAAATGATTTCGACTTTTGGTTGAAATACTATATTCAATTTTATTTGGTTCGGTTTAGGGAAGAAAGCATAAACGCCGTTTCTAATCGCGATCGCCATTAAAAACAACACAGACGCTGACATAACTTTGAAAGACCCGTGTTCCGTTTCGCTACCTCTCTGTCGATATTCTGTCCATGAACATACTCAACAGGTTGGGTTTGGGATCAGGTGGGCAAACAACGAGTATGGATCCTTCTCCGATCGCTCAGGGAAACGACGATGACGCTCCGTCGCCGGGAAACCAGTTTGCGCAATTCGGCGCCGGATGCTTCTGGGGAGTGGAGCTGGCGTTTCAGAGGGTCCCTGGTGTGACTCAGACAGAGGTTGGATACACCCAAGGGATCATCCACAATCCTTCGTACGAGGATGTCTGTTCCGGCACCACGCGCCATTCCGAGGTTGTTAGGGTTCAGTATGATCCCAAAGACTGCACCTTCGAGACGCTGCTTGATCTGTTCTGGTCTAGGCATGATCCCACCACCTTGAATCGCCAGGTTCGCTTTACGTTTTTTATTGATTTGGTCCCAAGATTCAAACTTTTGTCTGTTGGAGATTGCTCGAGTTGTAAAGGTTCAGACTTTATTTTGGTTCTATGCTCTGAGATTGTGTCCCGGGGACTTGGTTTGCTTTCTGATTTCATCAGATGTCTTTTTCTGAGATACTTGCATTCCCTGGGTCGAGGTTCAGATTAACCTTTGTATTGCTTAGTGGAGTTAAAGATATGGTAGTGCTTAAGATCATTGGCCTTTAGCACCAATCTCCTGACTATTCTATATACTGAGAATTCTCTTGATAAGTGTTAGTTACTATCACATAACCTGCTTTGGTTTTAAGTACTCTGCTTTCTAGATAGCTTACTTTTGCGACTTCACTGTGATCAGGGAAATGATGTGGGAACCCAATACCGATCTGGGATTTACTTCTACACCCCCGAGCAGGAGAAACTAGCCCAGGAGTCACTGGAACGTCACCAGCAGCAAATGGAGAGGAAGATCATGACTGAGATTTTGCCTGCTAAAAAATTCTACAGAGCCGAGGAGTATCATCAGCAGTACTTGTCCAAGGGTGGGCGGTCCGGTCTCGGGCAGTCCGCTGCCAAAGGCTGCAACGACCCAATCCGCTGCTACGGCTAAAAACAGAGGGAGGATCTTAGGGACTTGTGTGGAAAACTGATGAGGTTGGTTACACGCAGTGTAACTACTTATGTGAAAGTTTATTTGCAGTTCTGTAATATTGGTAAGTTACACAATATGAACATAAACCAATCACTGTCATCTCTAATAAGTTTTAATAAATCACTTTCGTTTTCAACTCTTAACTTCTATAGCGATTCGTAGCTACCGTTATACAATTATTTGCTGATGTGCTTAAACATATTGAATGTTGTGAGAACCTTATGGACAAAATAAAAAGTCCGATGGAGATAGGTGGGCTGGTGGTAAAGACACTTGGTTTCTTATTGTCTATTTGCGCATTACCTTTTACTGATTTCCTAGTTTTACACTTTTACTACTTAAATAAAAGTGACTTTTGATAATTAGGGAATCATTAGTAATCATGGTTGTGGAAATCTTATAAAGATACAACAATACACCAGTTATTCCCAAGGTAAATGTATTTTTCTTGTGTGTCAATGATTGATTAAGCTATTTAGCCTTTAGGTAGGTGTTAATCTAGACTGATTGTGTGAGACCAGTCTAAGATTTCCATTTTTGTTAATGTTTTTCTCCTTTTTTTTCCTTTTCTTTAAAATTTATAAAATTTCCATTTAGATATATATTGTCAGCCAAATTACTCGAAACTTAAGATTTTCTCTCTTATTTCTTCTTTGACAACTGTAAGATTTTGTCTTCATCATGAAGGTCATTGCCTTTTTCATATCGAAGTAGAAGAAACATGTACAGTACTACAGTATACGAAAATGACTCATGGGAAAACGCGGATTCACAAGACCGAAAAAATAACAATTTGTTATTTAAAGGAATTTATAATTGATGGGGAAAAAACAAATGACAAACAAACCACCGTTCCAATTTTCAATATGCGATTTAAATTGCTGAAAAGGATATAACTTTGACCATGTCAATATGTTTCACACTCACAATATTAGACGTGATATATAATCATAAAACTACAATATTAATTAGAAAAGATGAACAAGGCAGCATCAGCATCGGATCCAAATTATAAGATACTCAAATAATTTAGAGAAAGAAGAAATAAAAAAGATGGAAGTGATAAAAAGATAAAAGATACAATATTCACAACATGTTGCTCATTATCTCTTCAACGTGTTTAGCACCTTCGTTGAGGCTCGACACTCAGCTGCTACATTGCACTGCTTTATTGGTGTTAAATCTAAATATAATAGCATTTCATTGTTATTTGGTACTATTAACAACTTTATATCGGGTAAGTTGCTTGAATGTACAATTGGATATCTGGATGATGTCGATGTGTTTGTGACTTTTGTGTTTTGACAACCAAAAACTAACGTCTCGAGTAACATCAGCCCTGCTAGCAATTGGTTAATACTTAATATTTTATCTTCGTCTCAAGTAGCCTTAGTTTTTTTGGAGGTAAATACATCAACCTGAACCTTATAAATTTAGTTACATTACTATCTTATACGCATTGGTGGAGGCTACAAGAAAAGGGAAAGTCAGAACAAACTTACGATAGATTGGTGGTTAACCAATTTTATCCTAATGAAAACCAAATCTCTCAAGTTAGCATTATCTTATTTACTACTATTGATTAGTACTTATGCATTTAATCTGCTGACAAATTTTTTTTAATTAATGATAACCCATGGATAATAACTTGAGATATATAAACTTTTTTTTGTCATTGGTTATGATCATACTATTTATTCACTTTTTCTTGGAATTTATTGTAGTTCTCACCATGTCACCGACGAGACTCATGAGCATCAAAATCCAACCCCAATCTTCTATTTTCAGTTGTATATAAACAAATATTCTTCCTTTATAAGCTTTAATTAATTATATATAACTGACCTAATAACTTTATTAATCTAAATCAAACATTGTGTCTCCAATATGCCAGCCAAATGGTCCAAATATAGTGGTTGGCGCTAAGATAAATTTGCAAAATTAAAAATAAAACCATTGGTCAAAAGAAATAATCGGTTGTTTATGTTGTGCGTGAGAACCCAATTATCATTAGCATGACTCATGTAAAAGCATTTTATACATAAATGCATATATCTTAGTGTCTACATATACAGTGTAATATATTCTATATAAATACCCAAACCGACAGGCAAAAGAGATACCCAAAAAAATAACCAATCCATGTACTAAAATAAATAAAAGTGTACACATCTCTCTCCAATGGATGATCAAATTGAGAAGATGATTGAAGATCAAGAACCGATGGCTGAGATCATGCCAAATGTGATAACGGCGATGTCATCTCTCCTACAAAGGGTGTCGGAGACTAACGACAATCTAAGCGGTCCGTTCTGGGAGCACCAGAGCATCTCAGCTTTCAGTGCATTGACCAGACCTTCTATATCGATCAGAAGCTATATGGAGAGGATCTTCAAGTACGCAAATTGTAGCGACTCGTGTTACATAGTCGCGTACATATATTTGGATCGGTTCATACAAAAGCAGCCATTTTTGCCTATTGATTCCTTTAATGTCCATAGGCTCATTATTACGAGCGTCTTGGTCTCTGCCAAATTCATGGATGACTTGTAAGTTTTCTCATCTTTTTCTGTTTTTTCCTCCTTTTTGTAATAATGCTTTTTAGCATGAAAGTTGTACTCGTTTTTTCTTCCGTTCACGTTAATCGTTATTTGGATTGAAGCATGCAAGCTTATTTCTCCCACATAATTATGAAATTAGAGATGATGTTTTTCACAGAAAATGGTAAAATGGTCGGTATTGTATATGATGACCGTGTGCAGCCAAATTGATCTTTGTTGAAAAGAATATGATATATATATAGGTGGTCTTTTTGGTCAAAAAAATAGATGTATATATATATATATGTTCTATATTTCTTTGAAAACTATAAATACATAAGTAAAAATACTAAAATTTGACGACAAAAAAAAAATACTAAAATTTGGAGTCATCGACATAGTAATTATTTGCATCGAAGTTGCTACTTGTCAATATCACCTAGCGGGGGAACATTTTTTTTTTGAAACGGAATGTGTTAGAAATCTCCAATGAAAAGTGAAAACGAGACCTATAATAATATTATTAATCAATTAACTCACTGCTAATTGATTTTAATTTGGAACCTTATGAAACATAACATTATGTAAACTATCTTTTTATGGCCACCTTTTAACATCATTTGAATTTGATAAACTGTAGGTGCTACAATAACGCATATTATGCAAAAATCGGAGGAATAACCACAGAAGAGATGAACTTGTTAGAGCTAGATTTCTTATTTGGAATTGGATTCAAATTAAATGTGACATTATCTACTTACAACAACTATTGTTCTTCACTACAGAGAGAGATGGTTACGATGACGATACACTCTCCGCTTTTAGAACCTTCTTTTCTGACGAATTTGTGTGACGAAGATTCACTATCTGTTCATCAGAATAAGCAACTCACAACAGCCGTTTGACACATTAGATCATATTGTGTACATCATATATGTAACTTTTTTGAAAGAAACGTTACTACTTTTTTGAAAACTTAAAATTGATTTCACTACTTTTAAATTATTTGGGTTGTTTTACAAAATTTTATGAAAATACAATGAGAAGTTCTAACCTATTTTTGCAATTCCTAATTACCTTTTTGAAATAATGTACGAACACGGAACACCTAAATTAACTGAATTTTAATCACATTTCAGAAATGAAATGTTTATATTTTCGAATCTAAGTTTCAAGAGCAATAAATTTTGGAAAAACATACAGTATACATACAGAAAGTGATTGAACATTTTGCAAGTTTATACATCTTGTTAATAGGTTATATATGCATTTTAAGTGAATATCATCTGTGTATCAGCAGAAAAAATCTCTGAACAGTTTCAAGGAGTGAAAAAATCAACAATATCTTTTATTCAATTCTGTTAGATATTCAATTCATTTGTTTTCTTTTCCATTTCGGAACCTCAATGATTGCAGCAACAATGAAACAAAAAACAGGGGAAAACAGAGAAAGAAACACGGTATATGAGGGGGAAATTCAATTGACTTAAGCTTCCCAACCACGCAACTGGGTGGCTCGAGCGACTCGGTTAACTCCAAGAGTGAAAGCTCCCATACGGAGGTTGCAAGAGTGAGTATGGCACATTGACTTGATGTTGTGGAAGGCTCGAGTCATGTACTTTTGCAGCTCAAGGTTCACTTTTTCTTCTTCCCACATGAACCCTTGAATGTTCTGCACCCACTCAAAGTAACTCACCGTCACTCCTCCTGCGTTTGCGTAGATATCTGGAAGTATAATCACTCCTTTCTTCGACAGAATCTGCCAATAATCAAACAGATTAGGATTACATTTTCTTAAGAGATGGATTATATAGTGTTATCGATGCTGTTGCTGCATTACCTCATCAGCATCTGGATCCGTTGGATGGTTTGCTGCCTCTACAATGAATTTTGCCTTCACATCTCCAGCATTTTCCCTAACCAAAAGATGGAAAAATAAAAGAATCAGAAACTTGAAAATCTCTATGGTTGGTATTTGATTTGACGAGAGAAAATGTTTTATGTTCCTACTTGTTCAAGACACCACCAAGAGCACAAGGAATGAGCACATCACACTCATGGATCAAGAGTTCGTCCGAGTTCATAGCGTCTCCACCACTGAAATCATTGAGACCTCCAGTAGCGTCTTTGTGCTTGAGAAGAGCGTTGATGTCGATACCTTCAGGGTTTCTGACTGCACCTGTAATGTCGCTTACCGCAACCACCTTTCCACCTTTCTCGTGGATAAGCTTGGCCGCCCATGTTCCAACATTCCCAAAACCCTGCCACACAACAACCAAATCTCTCAAACTTTATCCTTCTCATTCTCTGATGATACTAGATTAAGGCTTTTCGATTTGAGATAAGCTATTACCTGAATAACAAATGTCAATCCCTTAATGGATTTCCCGTATTCAGCAAGAAGAGCTTCAGTGGCGTAGACGACACCGCGTCCAGTGGCAGCTTCCCTACCAAGTGAACCACCAAGATCCTACACCAAAGTGATCCAACAGTCATACACCAAACACAAAAAAAGCTCAAAACTTTGGGATTTAACTTAATCAGATTAAAGCATTTGAGGCTCACAATGGGCTTGCCGGTGACAACAGCAGGGGAATGGCCATGGAACTTGGAGTACTCATCAAGAATCCAAGCCATGGTTTGAGCGTTGGTGCCCATGTCAGGAGCAGGGACATCGGTGTGAATACCGATGAGATCATGGATCTTCTGGGTGAAGACACGAGTGAGACGCTCGAGCTCGCTCAAGCTCAAGTCACGAGGGTTGCATCCGATCCCACCTTTGGCTCCACCGTAAGGAATGTCTGCTACAGCAGTCTTCCAAGTCATGAGCTGAGCCAATGCGTTCACTTCATCGGGATCAACCTAATAAGATTCAATAATCCAACTCCAAAATCAATCACAATTGCAAAATCCCCTCAAAGATTTCAACTTCAAACGCTAGATCGAGAACGAATTATCAAAAAAGGTAAGCTTTTTAGAAGCAAAGAGACAAAAGGGAAGAAGATCCAAAGAGAGAAAAGAGCAAACCTCAGGATGGTATCTGATTCCACCTTTCATGGGTCCACGAGCATTGTCGTGCTGAACCCTAAATCCGATGTAGGAAACCAGAGTCCCATCGTCCTTGGGGATCGTGCACTCCACCTGAAATCACAAACAGTCAAAGGTGAGATGAAACTCTCCAAATGAATAAAAAAGCAAACTTTTTTGTTTATAGTAAAAGCCAAACCTTGATTTCTCTGAAAGGGATCATAAGACTCCTCTCGATCTTGGAATCCAAGCCAAGGATTCGGGATGCATGACGGAAGTTCCTGTTTGTTGCGGCTAAAGCATTCATGGCTCCCACTTAAATTAGAAAAGAAAACCCCAACTATCAAATCAAAGTTGATCCAAGATTGTATGTATGGATGATCTGCAGGTGATCCAAAGAAACAGAAACAAAAAAGAGGATCACTTTGATTTGATAGTTGTCAAAAGAGAAAATTGGTATTTGTGGTGATGATGGAGGAAGGAAGGAAGAAGGAAATGGAGTATTTGTAGGGGAAGAAGAGAAAGCGTAATTTGAATGGTGATTGGATATTTTTGACGTATCATACGTCAGACTCAGACCAAACAGAAAAACTCTCTTATCCTTCAATTTACTCTTTTGTCCCTAACTCTCTTTTTTGGCTTTCTCTCTCTTCTCGTTTTTATTTTCTTTTTCCTTCATTTAGCTTCTGCCTATTTTTCTTTTCCTCCCTATTTTTTTTTTTTGTCTTTTTTGAGTCAAACATGCCTCCAAAATATTAAGATCTCAGTCAATATTTCCAAACAAAATAGTTGAAAAAGCTAATAACAGAAACTGACAATATATATATACATCTATGTTAAGCATTCCTATAAACAAAAAAAAAAGTTTTAAACCATCTAAATTTTGTTTTGTACGTGGACCCCCAAAAAGGTTGGAGTTGGGACATTAAGATAAACAGTATTTGTTGTCCTTTTACTTTTCGTTAATAAACGTACTGAACTAGGGACGGTGTTTTTTTCTAATCTTTGGTCAACAACTAGGGACGGCGTTATTACTGATTTTATCAATGTCAAAAACATAATTTTGTGACTTTTCTTTTACCAAAAGCTGTCTTCTATTGGCTTAAGAGACATTTAATGATACTTGAATAACAGAAATTGATTTATCAAGTTGTGGATAGACATCTTACATAAGGTCCACGCTAGAAAAAAACAATGCATTTAGTACAATGGACTCCCACTCTCATTTTTCAATTCTCTAATATATACCATCATCTAGATGATAAAGATATATAAATGCGATTCATACGCGTTGTATTTATAGCTATAAGAAAATCTTAATTTACTTATTTATTTTTACTCATTTGTATTTTTTTGCTAAAACAATAAGAAAATCCTCGAAAACCTATGATGAAGCATATAATCAAACAGTAACATAAAATGATTATTATCGAAAGGGCATTTCAGGAACATCTCGCTAAAATTGGTGAAATTTGTTTTTTTTACGGCAATTGGTGAAATTATAAATCATTAATTCGAATATACTTTAGAATATGACCAGCAAAATAATATGGTAGTATATTTAATAATTAACATAGGTATAAATTTATTTCATGAAAACGTGAAACAAATAAAAATTGACCGTCAATTTCTTCAACATGGGGAAGATGCGGAAAACAAGGGGAGAGTCGTCACTAAGGTTGCGATTCCCTGCGGACGTGACAATATTGTACTAATGCTTCTAAACTATCTGGACCGTTAAATCGGATGGTCTTAAATCGTAGGAACCAGATTCGGAATCTTAGTCAGACCCAGCACACGTTTAAGAAGTTGCTATCCATTGTTTTTAAATTGGATGGTGAGTCTTTGCTTACCTGGCTGTGACGCGGCTACTCGGCGGCTTTGTCATCTTTATCCCAATTTTTATTTCCCTTTTGACCTTGTGTAATGTGTATCTTTAATTAATTTGTTCAATTTGGTTTTAATGCATGAATCTCTTTGTAATTAAGCGTATAAGCTAAATCGATTCATAGCCTAAATTAGTAAATATTACAGTATCAATTTAGGATTATACGATTCTACGCTTAACCACAAATAGTATCAAAATATAACTTTTGTAGCTAGAACTTTTTAAAAAGTTAAATAATGAATAAAAGATAAAAGTATTCGTTATTCGTGACAAATGATATTGGTTCCACATTTTTTGGTATAACCCACTTTTTTGCTATTTTTTTTTATAATCAAAATCCTAACTTCCTAAGTAAAGAACATTTCATATATGGACTGATGGACAGACTCTTCTTTTTGTTTGTACGTCAAATATATCATGAACTTTGTGTGTGTCGGTTTGAACATAATTTACTTTAGTTTTCATAAATTATTATAATCACACTAATATTTTACCTCAAAAATATCGTTTCAGGATACCATATATTTTTAGGAATTTGTAGATAAATAACGACGACTAGAGAACAAAACTGAAACGAATGAATTGAATAGTTTCGTATCTCAAGCAATACAAAAAGAAATAAAAGATGGGAAAATTTCGCCCAATTAAGATTAAGGACTGTTACAATCAATAGATTATATCAAGAAAAAAATCAGTATTTTGGAGGGGGAAGTAGCCACGTGGAACCCTTAATGTAACCAAGAGTGAGGAAAGGCGTAACTTCGTTTTGGTCAACATCTTGTGTGAAAGGCACCCTCTTCTCCAAATGTGATCCTGGTCCGAAGCACTTGTATTCTCCATAGAAGACCGTCCTGCATTTATACAACACATAATATCCGATCGAATTAATCGAATATATTCGATGTAATTGACTGATGACGTGTATATATATATATATGTAAGTGGGATGATGTGAAAGATTACTTGTCATATCCGTGTTGGAGGTTTTCCCTCCAGCCAGATGGGTTGACCACGCTGGTCATCTCTGTGAAAGCATAGATGACTTTTGGATGGCTCATCCAAGACCGGCCCAAATAAATTCCGGTTCCGGTTCCAGTGATTTTGCAGTGCACGAACGTGTATCCGTTTTGTTCGTTCTCACTTTTTCTGGCGTGTGCCGTGATCACTCTCAATCCGTCTCCAACAGCGTGCAATTGCGAGTTCTAATTATATACAAAAATGTATTAACGAACATGTTAGTCATATATTTTGATAAATGTTATGACATATTTAATAGTTTAAGCTTACCAAGTACAAGGAAGCTCCGCTTCCGAAGATAAAATCATAGGTTCCTTCGATGTAACAATCCTTGAAGAAATGGTAGCCTTTGTCGTCGCAAAGAGTATCTTGAAAGCCGTGGAACTTACAGCTGTAAAAAGCTGCCTTATCACCGTTGATCCTCATAGCTAGAGCTTGTCCTTGTGAACCTGGTTTCGGCATTGGAGAAGTATTCTGTAGAATAACAATAATTATACGCATACATTAGATTAGTATGGCAAGTAATCTTTAATGTGATGTTATAACATACGTAGAAGTAGAAATAGAACGAATATATATTTCACACACCTTAATGATGAGATTAGCTGCCAAGAAATACTCGGACCAGACGATGAGAGTTGCACTCTCTACGGTTCCGTATTGAGCGGCTGTCCCGTGGTACGTCAAGATCGTTTCTGCACCAGGTTGACCAAGCAATGTAACGAATGGTCGACCTACGTCGATTGTAACCTTCTCATTGTATACACCTGGAGCCAACTTGATGATCACACGATTCTTGTTTCCTGTCGGAATGCTCTTGATAGCTTCGTGTATTGTCTTAAAGTTAGCGCCTCCTTTTTGATTCACCTGCAATTAAATTTTCACTTTTCATTCGAATTAACATATAATCATGCGTGAATATTTACATTTCGAAAATCAAAAGGTGCAAATTGTAATCCGAACCGAAAATGTGACTATATATGTAGCTAATAACTTACAGTGATAATTTGTCGTGCTGCTTCAGCAGCTTCGAGGGCAGGATCTAGGGTTCCCTTCCTCTGGGAATAGGGTGCAACGTTGGTCTTGAACCATTCCGGAATCTGAGCTTTGTCTTCTGGAATCGGCGCTGTGTCGGTGGCTAGAACTACGGGCAAGGCAAAAGCGACTAGGAATGCAACCATGGACAGTGAAATGTAACCCATCTTTTATTTCTTTTTATTATTTTCTTTTATTTCTTTTACAAAATAAAAGAAAATAATTAAAAAGGAAACAAAACAAAAAAAAAACTTCACGTATTTATTACTATTTATTTACTTTTGAAGAAATGAAGAACCATCGAAGGGGGTTTTATATACTTATCTTGCTCGTCAATGTCTGACCGAACAGATCTAGTTTTTACTATTTTTCGTTTGTGGTTTATATTTGTTGAAGCATTTCTGAATATCTGATTAAAGTAGTAAAATCATCTATCGCAATCTATTTCCAATAAAGGAAAAGTTACAGGTTGCCAAGTCAACATGATGATTGACCCCTCCGAAAAGAACTCTATTATTATATTTTCTATTTGTGAATTTACCTAAACCACATTTTATGTTTGAATGTTAATTTGCTAGACATGACTTAAGTGGTAACTAATTTTTTTGGGTTTATTCACAGATCAATAACGTAATTTTCCAAAACACAATCTTACAAATTTTCACCGAAACATTATGCCTAATTTGATGTCAAAAGTAATATTTCCGGTCAAACTAAAAATTCAATTTTGTTTTGACAATGGAATTGAGTATAAAATTATAGAAAATAAACAAACAAGAATTAATTTAAGTAATGTCCAGATGATAATTTGGTTTATAAATCACCACCAAATAGTTTCGTTTACAAAAAATGGTCCATTATGACCCCACGATATTACAACCTCCGAGCCTCTGAGTCAACAAATGAGACGCCAGATATAAGCTTTGATCAAATGATGGATCCCCACTAATTAATCTGTGATCTATTTACTCGTCACATTACTGTTAAATCATATAATTCATATTTGTAACACACTCAAATACTAATCGCCTTTGAAAATTTGAATCACATTACCAATTTGCCATGCAGACCCGTACTTTAGATAGGTTCCGGTCCAACAAACCCTAATTAGAAAAGAATTGATGATTAATTTGATTTGTTCAATATTATGTATTAACTCGTACCGCCTCTCAGTTAAGAACCTTGACGTATTTTATTATAATGAAACCAAAATTACACAAGTCTCTACTCTTCCATCATAAAGAGAGAGAGGATTTTCGAAATAAATTAAAGAAAAGAATGCAAGACTACAGTTATACGATATGTACATGTATTTTCAGTGAAAAGTATAGATTCAAAGTTATGAGATGGGCGTGGTTTAGTAAGCGGGGGGAGGAAGGAGCCACGTGGAGCCTTTGATGTAGCCGAGAGTAAGGAAATGGTTAGCTTCGTTTTCGTCAATGTCTTGTGTGTGGGCCACTCTCTTCTCTTTGTGTGATCCTGGTCCCGTGCACATGTATTCTCCATAGAACACCGTCCTATCATTCATAATGTATACAAAAAAGTTATCGTGTCCTATCAGTTTTTTTATATTTTGACGGCTAACGCGGCAGACTAGTTTGCACGGTCACAAAATCATACACTTGAAAATAGAACCTATTTAAACCGGTATCTTTAGGATCAGCCTAGTAAAGCAGGCAAATCTAGATTAGTAGTGAATGGATATACTCATGTCCCTTATAAACTACGGTTGGTCTTTTATAGCTTTCGAATTGAAATTCCTAACGGTGCATAATGTACATAATCATATATATATAACATAAATGGACTTACTTGTCATGCTCGCGCTTACTGTTCTCTCGCCATCCGGATGGGTTGACGACACTGGACATCTCAGTATAGGCATAGACGACCTTAGGGTGGCTCATCCAAGATCGACCCAAGTAAATCCCCGTTCCAACTCCGGTTACCTTGCAATGCACGAACGAATACCCATTCTGCTCGTCCGCACTCTTTCGATTGTGTGCCGTGATCACTCTTAATCCCTCTCCAACAGCGTGCAATTGCGTGTTCTATAAAATAATTATAATAAACCATTAGACCCGTAATGTAAATGGTAATCATAGTATGTACTTGTTAGAAAGAGATAAAATCAATAATTAAATCTGTGCTCGTACCAAGTACAAGGAAGCTCCTCTTCCGAAGATAAAATCATAGGTTCCCTCGATGTAACAGTCCTTGAAGAAATGGTTGCCTATATCATCACAAAGAGTGTCTTGAAAACCATAGAATCTGCAGTTGTAGAAAGCCGCTTTATCGCCATTGATCCTCATAGCTAGAGCTTGTCCTTGTGTACCAGGTTTCGGCATTGGAGCAGTATTCTATGTATAGGAGAAAAACAAACTCATATATACATATGCATTAAATTGGTATTTGGCACTAATGAACCTCTCTATATACGTACTTTGATGTTTAGGTTGGCTGCCACAAAATATTTGGCCCAAACGATTAGCGTCGCACTCTCTACGGTTCCGTACTTAGAGGCCGTCCCGGCGAAGGTCAAGTTCGTTTCTGCACCAGGTTTACCCATCAATGTAACGAATGGTCGACCTACGTCGACTGTGACTTTCTCATGGTATACACCAGGAGCCAATTTGATGATCACACGCTTTGTGTTCCCTGTCGGAATGCTCTTGATCGCTGCATTTATTGTCTTAAAGTCGCCACCTCCTTCTTGATTCACCTGCATATATATATGCATTGTGTGATTTGTGTCCAATTCGGTTGAATCGATATGAACAAGCTAAACCCGTACCAATGAAACGACACAAATACCGATCCTAAGAGAACGTGTCAAACCGAACCAAATGGTATACAATTTTGGTCAAGTTTCTACTTTCTATATTTCAAAACCAAAAAGTATTGAGAAAACCAAAAACAGTATGCAAGAGATGAACAAAATCTTACGTTGATGATCCGTGGCGATGCTTCAGCAGCTTCCAGGACGGGGTCGAGTGTGCCTCGTCTCGTGGAATAGGGTTTAACGTTGGCTTTGAACCATGGCTCGACTTGGGCTTTGCTTGCGGGAATCGGAGTTATATCGTCGGCTAAAATCACCGGCGAGGCGAAAACAACAAGAATTGCAATAATGGTCAGAGAAATGTAACCCATCTTTTATTTTATTTTTTAAATTCTTTTTAGATAAAAGAAAGCAAAATAAAAATATGTATATAAAAAAGAAGAAAAAGAAAAAGTGTTATTACTAGTTTTATTAAAAAATGGAAGAGGTGAAGAAGCCTTGGAAGGATTTCTATATACGTTTGGGATCGTCAATGTCTGATCGGAAAGATCTCTCCGTGTTACTATTCTCGTTTGTGGTTTGTATTCATTAAGCATTTTTTTTTGAACATTTGATTTCATAAGCGGTAATTTCTCATGTACTTGGTGTGCGATTCATTTGGAAATCAAGTAGCTTTTTGTTGAATAATAAAATATATTTGCTCGTATTCTCTTCACATGTTTAACGTCAATATTATTCAGGTTTATAAGATTCAAATATTAAAGACACGAAAAAAATCATGTTATATAATTAACAAAAATATCTGACAACAGTAAACGGATTACATAATTGATTAAACTGCATCGTTTAAGAAACAAAGCTCATAAAATATACAAGTTTGTTTTCAGTGTGCTATAAAAAATCATGATTATCTCTTACAACATTTTTGATAATCTTAAATCCATCAAAAAATTTCTCAATTTAGAATGGACGAAATAATTAAATATGTCGGAAAATTATTGGTGTAGACGATTTCGAACAGAACTCCTGCAGTTTTTACCATAATAAATAGCAACTTTTTTACTAGTAGCGGTTAACTGTTTCATAACTTTCATATAAACATGGGTGGAACATATTATTTAAGAGCATCACTATAATCTCCATAAAATTTTTTATTTAATATTTAATTATTATTTGACAGGTATTTTAAATACGTTTCTTCTTTATCCTATTTTAAAATAATTTTTTTTTTATTTTTGAATCAATTTTTTATTTTTTTTATTCCTAAAAAGTCTAAAAACTCTTCTTAGAAATCTGCGTTGAAGATGGTTAGTCAATTATTGTAACTGTAATTCCATTTATGGAGGACAAGTCTTCAATATTGTTTATTCTATATTTTACTAGATGAACATTTCATAAGGAAAAAAGTTTCTTAATTAACATGCATAAATATATGTGCAGCATGTGCTCTTTGATCGACTGTAACATAGATATATTTTTAGTTTTTTACTATAGACGTCTCATGTGGTAAGAATACTCGATTTGTTTAGGAGATTCTGTGAGTTTTGAGTATAGGATGTTTGCATGGTCTCCTTAAGAATAATTTTAAATAGAATAATCCATTTATCCTTTAGGCAAAATAAACACGAGCCTCGATAATAACGATAATGATACTCCATAAATAAACTGGCGTTGGGATATATTTTTTTTTTTTTTTTTTTTGAACTTTAGCTTTGGAATACTTACAGTATCTTTATTGCTGAGTTTTAACATACAATTTTTCATAAATCAATAATTCAAAAAATAAGAAAGAGAATGTAGATTTGGTTCTTAAAATTCTTGTTTTGGAATCAGATCTTATTTTGACTAAACTACTTATCTATTTGTGATTGGTGTAATTTCTTTTAAATATTAAAATTTAATTACATATATTAAATTATATTAAATTGAGAGAATTTATTATTAAGAATTACATTTTTTAGATACTTAGCAATAAAGATGGCCTTATACAGGAGGAGTTATGAACCGAGACTGCATTTTATTGTAACGAAACCAAAATTACAGAAGTCTCATCTAAGAAGAGAGGACTCTTGGAAAACAAAAATTCAAAGTAAATAGCGAAAAAAAAACACCGATATACATATCCTCGGTGAATAGGTGAATAAGTATAGTTTTAATTTTAATTTTAATTTTAATAGGTTAATCTTAAACAGTGAAAGCTGGAGGTGGGAGAAGCCACTTGGATCCTTCGATGTAGCCGAGGGAGAGGAAACGGTTAGCTTCAGTGGGGTCAATGTCTTGTGTGAATGGAACTCTCTTGGCTTTGTGTGATCCTGGTCCTGAGCACTTGTACTCTCCATAGAACACGGTCCTGCCCAAAAAAAAGAAAACCCATTTTAGATCGACGATTCGGTGCCGCATGCAGAAAATGGTAATGGACCAGACCGATTGGGTCATCACAACATTTCTACGTAAATTGTGAAAATCGGACTTACTTGTCGTGTGCGGGCATCTTGTTTTCTTGCCATCCGGTTGGGTTGACGACGCTGGTCATCTCGGTGTAGGCGTAGACAACCTTAGGGTGGCTCATCCAGGCCCTACCCAAATAGATTCCGCCACCGGTTCCAGTCACCTTGCAGTGCACGAATGAGTATCCGCTCTTCTCTTCTGCGCTCTTTCCCGCGTGCGCTGTAATCACTCTAATTCCATCTCCCACCACGTGAAGTTGTGTTCCCTTTTGAATTCAAAACATTAATTAGGTACGTCTAGGAGATTTCAGACATTATATATTAATAATGTATAAGATGGCATCATAACTTCATAAGGTACAGATATATGCACGTACCAAGTACAAAGAGGTTCCACTTCCGAAGATGAAATCGAATGTCCCTTCGACGTAACAATCCTTGAAGAAATGGTTTCCGGTATCGTCACAGATTGTGTCTTGGAAACCGTAGAATTTACAGTTGTAGAAAGCCGCCTTGTTTCCGGAGATTCTCATAGATAAGGCTTGTGCTCCCTTCGTTTTACCATCCGGCATCGGTGCAGTATTCTACGTATGATAAAAAAACAAATAAAAGATCAATGTAAACTTTTCTTTTCGATCGAAATCGGGATTAATCTTTGACATATTTATTATGATGACTACTTGGACTACTACTACCATTTGCACAAGTTCTAGTATATATACCTTAACGACGATGTTGACGGCCATGAAATAGTCGGATAAGATAATGAGAGAGGCGCTATCTACGGTGCCGTATTTGGCGGCAGTACCGTCGAAAGTAATAACCGGCATGGCGTTGGGCTGTCCCATCAATGTAACGAAGGGTTTGTTTCTGTCGATGGTGACCTTCTCTTTGTAGTCACCAGGGGCCATCTTGATGATCACACGCTTTGTGTTCCCTGCAGGAACGCTCTTTAGTGCGTCGTTTAGTGTTTTGAATTCACCTCCTTTTGGATCAACCTGCGATTACATAATTTCAAATTTTGTAATCAAAATCCGTAAAAGTTATACAAGGTTGTTTTTTTTTTAGGGGACAATGTTAGGTTTATTTCATACGTTGATGATACGTGGCGCAGCCTCAGCAGCTACGAGAGCAGGATCTAAAGTGGCTTTACGCGCATCCAAAGGAGCTACGTTGGTCTTGAACCACTGCTCCACTTGGGGTTTGGCCTCTGGAATTGGTGTTGCATCATCTGCGAACACCATCGGTGTAACAAACACCACAACCAGGGCTAATAATATGGACACATTTGTGTATCCCATTTTTTTTTTTTTTTTATGTTTTATTAAAAACTAAAAAAATAATTTTTTTTGTTTTTTGTTTTTTTTTTGTTCTTTTTGTTTTTATTTTTTTTCTGGATGATTTATGAGAAGATGGGCTTGGGGGTATATATACTGTTACACAAATCGGAGAATTTTGAGTTTCTTTTCATTTGCTATTATTATTTGTGGCTATCCATTCTTATGTCCCGCTATAATTTCTCTCGTCCTTTTTTGTCTGATATTTTTTTGGAATATATTTACTTTTTCAACTAGACTATTTTAAACATGCAAAAATGACTGACAGCCAATAACAAAATCGAACTACTCATTAAATCATTCCGCTTTATGTACGGCATCACTTGCTTTTCACTATTGACTATTGTAGTTTCCGGCTTTAGCTTATATGAATCCGTCTCATTTCACAGGCGAAAAAAAAAATCACTTTTATTTCTTATTATATTTCCAGAAAATCAATCTCATTTCTTCTTATTATTATATTTCCAACAATATACTTCTTACACGTTACATAATTGATAATAGTAATACACAAAGCGGAAAGGGGCATATTCGTCATCTTCTCAAACTCATGAGCTGAGGGAGGACTCAACTTGGCTCCACAACGCCTCAGCGTAAGCCTTCTCCTCTTGCTTCTCCTCTTCCGCAACAAACTCTCCTCTTCCTTCAGCATCAGCATCAGCATCATCTTCTTCTTCCTCTACTTCTTCCTCGACTTCAGTCTCTCCAAAGAAACTTCTAGAGCCTTCCCTGAACTCAGCCAAAGCTTCCCTCAAAGCCAAACCTGTAGCCGGTCTATCACTCCATCCATATTTTGGAGCCGGTACAACAAACGGCAACTCAATATCATCAATCTTAGACTCATCACATGCGTCCGTTTCTTCATGAGGTGGAGGGAAAACAAATACAATTCCGAGCTCGTAGTTGCATACACGAAGCTTACTGACCGATCTGATAGCATTATGGGACTGGTCCTGGTTGTTCCTGGAGGATCTGGAAATGGTCTGTCCCCAGGCAGCTGCACTGAAATTATGTGAGCCGCAATAAACCCAACCAAACGAATAAGACCGTGAACCTCGAGTGGAGGTGAAGCGTCTTCTAGCCACCTGTTCATAGTAATAAAAGAAAATCTTACTACTCAGTTTTCGCCAATTAATTCGCAAGTCTTTTATTGTCCCTCACATAGTTCTTAGTTCTTACCTTGATATGCATCGGGTGTCCGACTCTGTCCTGAGGATTAGGAACTGCATCGTGAAGCACGTTGTTATATCTCAACTTTTGCCAGGTTTTCTGCACAAGATATTCAAAAAACCAAGTTTTCCATCACGGTACTGAATCATTCGAAAGCAAATATTTCTCTTTCTTTCCTTCCTGGACAAAGGCTTAATTTGGGAATATAAAACATGCAAAGTAAGCAAATACCTCGGAGAAGCAAAGCAGACGTCTTGAAGACAAGACACCGTGATGGCCATTCTTGACTCTTTCAATGGTAGGGAATATGATTTTAATGGAAGGAGTTTCCCGTTCTTCCCTAGCACTCCAGCATCCCCACTGATACAAGAAAGTGGACTAAACGTTTTAAGAAAAAAAGTTATAGTGACAGCTCTTAAGGGTGCTTCGAACAAAACCGTACCTCTGGATCAGACTCCTGGGAATCAAAATGCTGTAACGCTTTTTTACCTGCAGCTGATGAAAAATCAGCTTGAAATCCTGTAGTTGCTGAGCCTCCAACCGAGGATGCACCTGTTATAAGAAAATATCTACGAACTTAATAAGATGCAGTGTTACTGTTAAAGGTTGTCTACCATAAGGTCCATAACCATCGGAAATGCACTCACTGTAGACGAAATCAGATTCCTGGGATTCGGGCCACTTGTAAGAGCCTAACACCTTTTGGGGGAACAATACAGAGGATCGCATAGTTAAAGACTGATACACTATCGTTAAGACTCAGGAGTTTCAAAGCACGTTTTTTTTGTGTTCTTATCAGCCATCTAACTTACCTCTTGTAGCCTCCAAATGCCAGTACATCTCTGAAGTGAAGCAATCAACGAGCACAACGCAACGACGTGATGAGGTTGAATCAACTTTGAGATATCTAATATGGACTCCCCCTGCAAAAGGCAAGAGTCAAGAGAGATAATCAGATGTATTCATAGGCTATCTATGCAAAGTATCTCATTAACCTATGATAAGGGTACCATGCCTGTAATACATGAAGCGTCAGCTGCACCTTCTGGTTGATCCTACAAGACGCAGCCGCAAGGACTTCATCCCGATACACACATCCCACAAAATTGAAGAACCCAATATCCCACAGTGGAGAAACCCATTTTGCAATATTCCGTGGCAAAAAGCCTAGTTGGACAAACTCTGTCACAAGGCAATTTGTATAAGTCACAAAATGAAAATTCATGTCAAGACATATAACCACGTATAATACATAAAACTACTTACCGTCTCTGGAATCATCATCAGGGTTAGGAACAAGGACGCTCACAGCATTCACGTCAGCAGGTACATTGGTATTTCTTCTCAAAACAAGTTCCAACATTCCGATAGAATTTTCCCGGGTTCTGCAGATATATGAAGCCAGTCGTTTCAATTGTGTTCCTGTGGAATCATTGGCAGAACGAAAAAGGTAGCTGAGGCCAACAACAGATGCTTCAACAGATCCCAAAAAATCATTTTTGAAAGACTGCAACAAGAATCATATGAATAGTCAAAAAGGGATGCATCAAAGTTTTCATATCATTTAAAATCAGCTAATGATCCAATAAAAACTTAATTGAACCTATTGATACAACTCACAGAATCCGTAGATAAAAGGTGGAAGAGGATACTACTCACAATATTTAAGCGAGCAGATTCTATAAGAGAAGACGGCTTATACGAATGAATTCCAGGCACTGAAGCCACAAGGTGACCTGCTGAGTGTTCAAAGTTGTACTTTGTGAACTCGAGAATCCAGTGGGCTTGACTTGGAACATCAGCCAAAAGTGATGCAACAAATCCGGCCAGCTGAGCACTAAAATCTGACCTTAAACCACGATTGGTTTCCTTTTGGCAAACGCTGAAAAGGGATAAGAAATCAGGGCTAGCTCTTCGTGGAAAATCTTGCCACCAAACTGTGTTGGTCACGTCATTCCACTGGAATTATAAATCTCTATTAGAAAAGTGAAATAGGATAAATCCCTTGGAGTATACTTGAAACCTCACGATGGTGTCCGAGACTCATCTATGATTCATTTTCATTACTATAAATTTAGGTCTACACTCTTACCTGTCTTGCTACTAAGTTTGCAGACGTAATAATTACACGGATACTATCTTGTCTTTGCAAAACAAAAAGCTTGGGGTGATGACAAGCAATGCCACGGTTCTTGCGATCTTTCCCAAATGCAATTTCCTCAGGAAATGGTGGAAACCTAAGACAAGATGAAAACTCGTTAGAAAAGAAGTGATGAGGTGTTCGTAACAAACAAGAAAATAACATGCATCAGTTCCTTTTAAGGGATATATGATCCGGTAACACGTACACCACAGCTACATTGGGGTAATTTGGCAAAGGAGCAGCAGGTCTTGCATCAGGGTTTGAGCTCCAACATCTCTCAGCATGGTGACATGCAACAGTCACAGGCAAATGACTAGGTATCTCACAACCGGTAAGAAACCTGCTAATACAACTTCGTCAGACTCTTGAGTAAGCATGGGGAACAAATGAGAATCCATTTCTTCTGTTTAGACTAACAGGGAGAATAAAAGCAAAAGAGAAAAAATTCCGACATACCATAAGATATCACTTGTAAATGTTGCAATGAAGATTTGTGAGATGCTTTCCACAGGGTAAAGAAGTTCTGGCAAGGAAACCACCCGTTGACAACCAGTTGAGTTTTGTTCAATATACTGAAGACGATTTAGATAAAAGTTCTTCCCAGGTGTTTGGGGAGAACTTCGATAAATTTTTTCCTTATTGATGTAACTAATATCGGGAGTGTTTACTATCTCCCTATCAAAAGGAAGCATGGTCCTAGTCTTAGCACTGGCAGAAATACTAACAGCACCGTGGCTAACCAAGTTCGAGATACCTAGACTTGTACCTATATGTAATTGTGGGCTTGGCTGCTCATCAGTCACCTTTAAACCAGACAAACCATGACCCAAGTCAAGATTTGTCTCAGAACTCTTGACTTCTCTATTATCAAGCACTATACATACTTTTGACCTTAACATCTTGGACGTACAACAGGTTAGGCATTCCTTTCCAGAGTCTGCTATAACAGAAAGCCTAAGACAAGAAAGAGGATCATCACTTGTCAATAAATGTCTGCAATAGCTTACAAGAGAGTTCACTCTCTCAACAACACCAACAGCTTTTGGAGGAAAAAACCCAGAAACTGGAGAAGTGATATCATTTTCCCTCAGAGCAAAAACCCTTTTGCTTCTCTTCCCACTGGAAAACGTTCCACTTGAATGTCCTGAAGAGACCGATGCTCCAATCACTAGACATCTATCTTGAGAAACCGAACCACCTCTTCCTTCAAAACCAATCTCCTGAACCACAAACCCAACTCGACCATGTTTAAAGCACAACCCTTCCTTCCCGCAAACAAACAATACCTCATCACCAATTGAAACCTCCTGAATTTTGGCTTTCCTAACTCTAACACGATTAACATACACACCATTCAAAGAAACCCTAAATCTCAAACTCCCGAAATCCTCAGTTCCCTTCACCATCTCATCAACGCTAACCAACCTTTTCCTAAACTCATCCAAAAACTGACTAAACCCACCTGAAGGCAGAAGAATCACGCCATCAAAAATGTAAAGTTTGCTACTTTGACTATCAAACAGAATCTGACAGTGCTTTCTACTGATACCGACATGATCAAGGACGAAATCGCACAACCCATTATCACTACTACTTCGACCTATCGTGTACGGACGGTCTGATTCAATGTGAAATGACTCGACGAGAAAACCAGAAGACCCATAAATCAATGGTGTACCAATATTGTGGATACGAATCAAAACTCTGTCGCTATGTCTTCTTTTCATATCAGAGAAGGAGTAACGAATAAACCCTAAAATAAAAATAGTGAACAAAATTTTGATTGATTCAGGAATCAAGATGAGAGAAGGAAAGCAAAAGCCTTTCCCCCAAACTGAATTTTCACTTTCTGGGATTTTTGTTTTCCCTCCCAAATCGATGTGCTTGGGAAGCATTGGGACTGGTCTCGTTTTCTGTTTGGACACTAGGATAAATCTGCCCTTCTCCTGACTAGTATAACTTTCCCGCTTTAACCATTGCCGTTAATTCAATTCTTATACCTTTCGAAATACGCGGTAAATTTATTACTATATATTAAAATTTTGCCAAGGGTATCTATGGGTGGATGCCAGATTTTGATACCATCAAAGATGTAAATTACTGATAACTCAGAGCATCATCAATGCAGGATTTTTACCCAGTTTTTTACTTATTAAAATAAAATAAAATAATAAAATGGATGAGAGATAAACTAGAGACATCTCTTATTTTGGAGATGGAAGATACGTATGTTTACTTAGAGCATCATTATTGTTAAATTCTAAACCAATTTCTTAACATTTTTGAAAAATCAAAAAATCAAAAAGTATGAAAAAGAGTCTAGATATGGTTCTAAAAATTCTTGTTTTGAAACCAATTCTTAGTTTGACTAAAGTAATTGTCTTTCTTTGATTGGTCTAATTTATTTTAAATATTAAAATTTAATTACATATATTACATTATATTAAACTAATAAAATTTATTAATAAAATCTAGTTTTTTTAGAAACTTAATAATGATGGTCTTAGTTTCCACTCTCTTTTCCACATGACAATCTATCAATCATACATTTTACTTTACAAAAATAAATATTTATTATACAGTTATTTTATTAATAAAAGTTATATAAGAGATTTAATTCACTCTTTCTAGCGTTTTAATTCAACATTTTATTTTATTTTTAAAAGTCAAAAGTCACATATATTCTCTTACAGTTAATATTATTTTGCAAGTGGTTGGTGAAACAGATAATGCTTAGATAACGATGTTTGATTGAGTATAACGTGAGTTACGTAGTAGAAGACGATACAGGGAACAAATTAAATTTTGAATATGCTGACCATAATATAATAAGACTCATTGGAAGTGGCTCGGTAATGCGCGGGAGATTTGACCACGAAAACAAACTCATAGAGAACTCCTAACAGCAATCGATTAAGAAATTAAAAGTCTCCTTTCATGCTAATTTTCTTAATTAGTAAGACTCAATAATGTATTATAGTGTATGCTTTTGGTATTCCTGATTATTTAGATTAAATTTAAAAACAGAAATAATTTAATTAATCTTAATCCTTTAAAAGCTCTTCTCTGTCTGGTTTTCAACACTTAAAAAACTTTCAGCTCTGTGTTTGTGTTTGTTTGTTTGTTACGTATGCACAAAGCCAGAGGTTGAAGAAAGATATGGGGGATCGTATTGAAATGCAAAAGCTAGGGTTCGAAAACGCGAGATACTACTACCCAAGCGGCATGAAGAAACCGTACAGCGACCCGTCTCCTTATAGAGGAGAGTCGTCGACGAGTAGATATTACAAGGAAGACGACCCTTACGTGGAGATCACGCTAGACATCCGCGAAGATTACGTCTCCTTGTACGGCATGAAGTCACCGGACCACATAGGCGCCGGATCGAAGTACGAGGATCCAGGTAGATCGCTTCTGAGTCAAGGCCGTCCGGGGAAGAGTAACTCGGTATTGAAAGGCATAGCGT
>KE154498.1:138809-152200 GCA_000411075.1 Sisymbrium irio | reverse complement strand
GCCCTTGTCGTCGACAAGGGGACCCGGCTTCCCGTCTTTAGCAATGTGCCCTGCGACCTGATGTTCAGGGGCCTTGAGATGCATCTTGGCAGAGTATGATGAACCTGACGAACAAGAAATCCAATAAGTAGAAACCAATTCCCTAATCCCAAGAAGACAAAAATAGAAACAGAAACTGAAAACCAGAAGATTTGAAGATGTTAAAGACCAGAATGAGCTGATCACAGGGAATAAGCCAAACATAACAATGCCTGTCTTTAAGAAGATGAAGCTATAGATATGATACCTAATAGCAAAGATCCTGATAATGCAACACACCGAAGGATACTAATCTAGAAAAAGAAACAAATCATAGAAAATCCACATTCCTGAAGATATCAAGTGATCAAAAACCAGCTCAGGACCTTAGCTTAGGAAAAAAAATTTAGTGCTTTGCAAATCAATCAATATATCACACATTATCTTCTAATTAGCAACATCATAGCTAATAAAGGTTAAAATGGTTTAGAAGAAGCATCCCAAAAGATAAGCAATCACATCATACTAGTTGCACATAATTTCCAAGGAATGTTCTAAACTTCTAACCAGAGGGAAATACTTTGAGAAATCAGATTAGGGTTCTTCAATTCTTTTAGCATTTACAAAAAAAATGGCCATCGAAAAAATTCCATCATCAAAATTTATTATCTAGTTCTCATCGGTTCAGGAACAAGAGGAATAAAGGGGAAACAGACCTAAATAGGAAAACAAATACCCCAGAATCCAGCTATCAATTGAAAAGTTGCTTCCGTGGAATTTTATTGCTAAAAACGCAGAAAAAGGCTAACAACTTTTCACAAAAAGTAGGATCCCATTTTATAAACGCAAACGCAAACAAACTTGTAGATTTAAGTAAACAGTAATGGAAGAACGTTTCTGGTTGAAAACGAAGTGGAGATTTTACCCAACAAAAAGTTAGAAGAAACAAATCTCGACGGAGAATCGACGAGGAAGACGATAACAAGGTTTACTATTCTCACAATAGAAAGATCGGATGAGAAGCCTCTGTCCTCCTCCTTTTCGTTTCAGGCATAGAACCGATCTAGCTGGACAACTTTATATATACATTAAATATATTATTAAATCTATTATTATTGGCTCTTTTCTTTTTTTAATAAATAAGTTAGATGCAGAGGACGAAAACTCAACACGGTTGGTGTTTATTTACGACATGTGTCATCTTTTTAAATTAGGAAATTTGAATATCATAATGTCATTCACACGAGAGATTGGAAAATATTCACTTTACTGTATCATTTTTTACCTCGATCGACAGAATGATTAAATTTTTTTAAAAAAAATACATAAGGGAATAATGATTATTCAGCTACTTTTGCTTAATTAATTTAATTAAAAATATAAAATATACTACATCTATGATCAATAGACTATAATGAAAGGTATGATTAGAGCATATGCAACAAAATGTCTTATACTATTATATTTGAAAAAATTGCAATGGATTGTTAGACAGACAATATACGGTGTGAGACGTAAACTTTGTCAATCAATAAACAAAACGAAAATTAAAGTGTACTTCATGAATTATTTTTAAACGCGTTTTAACGAATGTCAACTCATTTTTTTTCTTGACCATTCTCAACATGTACTTCATCATTCTCTTAAGAGACAAAAAAAGAAGAAATTAAAACGTAAAAGGCAACACAATCTCTTAAAATCGAGTGTTAAGTTTAATGAGATAGTTTAACATTCGTACTCAAAAAAAAAAATTAATGAGAAACCACCGGAAAAAAATTTAGCACACAGGTACTTCTATATAATTGGGAAATTACGTATGTAATCATTACAGTCAGCACAAGGATACTGAGCTTGATTATGTACGTTGGACATATGTTCTAGACTAGAACTTTTAGCACATATCTTTCCAATTTATTTTTTCATAACGATAGAATAAAAACTAACTGAAAGAATCTTAAACCGCATCAACTTCTTTATTTTCCAGAAGATGCTTATAATCGTTAGGGAAAGAAAGATGCAACTCTATCTCGTGTGTTTTCTGGGTGGACCAGTGTACTAAGAATATATATACGCCTAATATTCTCCCAATATTCCTTAGATATTTTTACTTTTATTAATATCCAATAACTTTGTAATTTTGTTAGGTACTTTCCTCAACTAGCAAAAAAGTGTTTATCGCACCTTTGTATATATTTTCGAATGAATTAGTTGGTAGGTGTATTTGTTTTAAATTGTTAATCTATACCGTTAATTGAAATGTTATTAAGGCTAATCTATACCGTTAATTAGATGGCGAGACCCACTGGTTCCTCATCACACAGATTGATCGATCCGACTCGAGTTCCTCACCGGCACAGAGTCAACGGCTGCCTCACTCCGTTTATCTCCTCAGCCAAAGTACAAAAAGGAACGATTCTCCGTCACCGTCACCGTTATTAATCACGAATCCGGAGCCGATACGATGGTAGCTCCATGTATCGCCACGTCTGCTCCAACCATACGACCTTTCTTAGCGACGCGTGGCTCACTTCCTCGTACTCGTACATGCGCGCCGCTTCTCCTCCTCCTCTTCCTAGGCTTAACTGTCTCTTTTACGGACGCAAATCCGTCCGAGACAAAGCTTCTCTGCTCCAATTTAGTCTCTTCTCGTCTTCCATGTATGTCAATGGTGAGAAATTGTAAGAAACTGTGGAACATTTTGGATAGGAAAGTGAGTGTTCCCTGCCGTAGGATTACAACTTCGCCCAGGTTAAAATCTGAATATTGTTTTTTGCAAATGTCATCGTCTCTTTAACGAGCTCATGTCGTTTATTATGTTTATGATCAGCACAGCAACATCACTCAAGCTGAATTACCAAATAAGACTATGGAAGCTAAGTGTTTGCAGAGCATGTTTGAGTTGATTGATTCTGGATTCTTCAACGAGACTAAGGTAGTGCTTGATACTTCCTCTTCCTGACTCTTTAAAGTCTTTTATTCAAAATGTTAGTTTTCTCATATGTTTTCACTAATGACAAAAGAGTATTATTGTTTTGTGGGTATATATAGATTCGGGAGATTGCAAATGGAGCCACTGAAATGAACGTTCCTATATATCGAACCAACCGGAAGCTAGTCGCTACTAAGAATGGCGGGTTGGAGAATCCATCCCCACTGGTTTTTAATCCGTCTTGGAACAGAGAAGTTCCACGAGCACAAGGCAAAAGATTTAAGCATCCTTCAATATCAGGAGTTCGACTCCCTAGAGATGAACAAGATATCGCATTCATGAGCGTAAGTCATCTGCTTTTTTTTTTAATTGTTATTGTTATAATAGATGGATAGTTTCCATATGATTAGAGAATGCTTCATTGCAGGTTCTTGAACTCGGAGAGCTTATTAAGACGAACCAAGTTACTTCCAAGGAACTCGTTCGGATTTATCTCAAGCAGTTAAAACGGTATTTGAGTTTCTGTTCTTGTTGAGTCTTTGCAGGGAGTTTTTCATGATCTGATGTTGTTAGTGGGAATTCTTGAGAAATTAGGTACAATCATGTTCTTGAAGCGGTGGTTACTTATACTGAAGAATTGGCATACAAACAAGCCAAAGAAGCTGATGATTTGCTCTCTCAGGGAACTTATCTCGGTATCTTTCTCTCATTTGATAGATTTGTTTGATGAATTAGTGACCAATTGGCGTTTCAAGCTTGTAGTTATGATTTTCTTTTTTTGTGCGTGATATAGGACCTCTTCACGGGATTCCATATGGTTTGAAGGATATAGTTGCGGTCCCGGGATATAAAACTACGTGGGGCTCAACTTCTTTCAAAGACCAAGTTCTTGATATTGAAGCATGGGTTTACAAAAGGTCCTATTTCACCATGGTCACTGGTTTTTTTGGTTCTATTTGGAGTAAACTTGACAGCGTAGATACGGTTGTTTTTTTTTTTTGCTTGTTTAGATTAAAAGCTTCAGGTGCAGTTTTAGTAGCAAAGCTTGCTACTGGCTCTCTAGCTTATGATGACATCTGGTTCGGGGGACGGACTAGGAACCCGTGGAATATCGAAGAATTCTCTACCGGGTCATCAGCTGGACCTGCTGCTTCCACATCGGCTGGTTAGTTCTTCTAGAAAACGAATCAAAAGATTATGTTCAGTTTGGCTATAGCTGGAAAAATAAACTGTTTCTTTCCCATTGTTTGGGTTATACTGTTTTTCAGGTATGGTACCGTTTGCCATAGGCTCGGAGACAGCAGGCTCAATGACATACCCTGCAGCTCGGTGTGGCGTAACAGCATTGCGTCCGACATTTGGGAGCGTTGGTAGAACCGGAGTGATGAGCATATCCGAGAGTCTGGTACGGCAAATAGCAACGGATTTTTAACATGCTTCTTCAAGCTGAGTAAATACTTGATAATGTATAACTGTGAAAATGCAACTCCTCTTGTAACAGGATAAGTTGGGACCTTTCTGTAGAACAGCAGCAGATTGTGCTGTGGTCCTTGACGCTATAAAAGGGAAAGACCCTGAGGATCTGTCATCAAGAGAGATCGCATTTGAAGATCCCTTCTCAGTGGATATCACAAAACTCACTGTTGGGTATACCAAAGATGCTGACATGAAGGTAAATAAATAGTAAAATGCTGTTTGCAATCAGAATAACCATGTTTGTGTTAACTCGACATTTGCGGATGACATCCGCAGGTTGTGGAAGTTCTTGGGTCGAAAGGCGTCAACATGGTTCCTTTCGAACTTAATTATACTGTGGATTCTGTTCAAGGGATATTGAATTTTACAATGGACGTCGACATGTTAGCTCATTTTGATGAATGGCAAAGAACCGGTCAAGAGGATCTCTACGAAGCTCAAGATCAATGGCCGGTTGAGTTGCGCCGTGCTCGCGTGATTACAGCCGTCGATTACATTCAGGTTTTGCCCATTTTCATTTGGGTTAATGGGTCGGTCTTGCGATGGTTCTGTCTGGTTTATTTATCTCTCTGATTTACCTGTTTAGGCTCAGAGAGCTCGTGGCAAGTTGATTCGAGAAGTGGAGAAGAGTTTTACAGTGGATGCTTTTATTGGAAACGTGACCGATTGGGAGAAAGTCTGTATGGGGAACCTTGTTGGTTTGCCGGTTCTAGTGATTCCGACAGGTTTCAAGAACATATCGGAACCACCGACCAACACTTGTCGGAGGAGGACAACGATCAATGCTGGAATCTATGCTCCGCCGGAACGTGATCACATCGTACGTGAATCTAATCGAATGTATATAATGTCTTATATGCCATTCAGTGACCTGAAATTCAGGTAGCTCAATTCTAAAAGTCTTTTAAAATATTTTTGGTATGGTAGGCTTTGGCATTGGGTATGGCGTACCAATCGGTTACCGATGCCCATAGAAGACGACCGCCTATTGATGATCTTGGACCGGATGACTCGATACCGAATCCGCCCAGGGCTATAATCCCTCCCCGTAGGTTACACTTACACGTATGAGTTTTTTCCATAGCTTTTGTTTTTGTTACGTTAGGATATAGTCAACTCAATGTTTGTGTGTCTTGTTATTACGAATCTGTATTATCATGTTGTTTCTGTCCCAATGAGTTATCAATCAAGTCAATGCGATGTATTGTTTTTTTTTTTTTTCTGTAATATCATGAACGTTAAAAAATTGATCATGCTCGGTAATGGATATAACTTTATAGCTGGATCGTCATCTAATGAATGATATAGATAAATTATTATCGTGATTTATTCGTGTCATGATTTATCTGTGTGAAGAGTTTTGTTTCCATACCGAACGTGACTTGACGGTGGTTGGAAATTTGGAATAGCCAGTGCGAATCATAAAAAAATATACACGTGTTATTTAATTATATTTGTTTGCTTTTGTCGCTGTCGTGTATGTGTTTGAAATTTTGCATTATTTTGCTTTACTTGCAAGAGGAAATGGGAAAATGCGTGTGTATAGAATTTGGTACGTATTTATTTAATTCTGTGTGCGGCGAGTTTTGTGGTTGGGAATTTATAGCACTACCTTTGACTTATGACTTATGACCTTAATGGCCTTCGCGTTCTAGGTTAGATCTCAAAGTAGGATAAAATTATCGAATTTCAGGGCGTGTGTATAACTATACTCCAAAATTAAATAAATAACCCGAAAACAATAGTATATTTTATATATGCAGTTAATGGACTTAGCTCTTAGTTTCCTCGTGATTTACATTCACCTGCTGTTCAGTTCTCATTTTCTACGATGATCCAAAATATATTCCATTAAGAAGGATATCTCAACGATGCGTTGACTTGATATTTATTTCGGGGTTATTATTACAAATGTTTATTTTATTTATGCAATTTAGGTTCCTCCTCGATCATACAAATTTATTGCCCTATATAATATGTAAACTTCAAAAGGTGACAGTTGATGATAAAAAGGACAAACTCCACAAATCATTAATGGAAAGATTCTGAAATAAAATGTAACCACAAAAGAATCATCTGTTTTAAGTATTACCAAACCGCCGTTGATAAATCAAACCGGGAAGTATATTAGTATGAATATATATTTTTGGGATTAAAAGCTATTAACATCATTTTCTATTTTTGGAAGAGAGATCTTAGGCAAACGTCTTTAATATTTAATTTTGAATCTGATTTTTCATTTCCAGTTTTCTACCAATCTGATGTGCAGACAGACTGTACTAACTAGTAACTATATAGTAGGTCTGTAGGTGAATATATTACAAGCATATGATAGGCGTGACCTTATTTTGTAGTTACCTATATTTGCTGTAGTATCGGTCATTCCATCTCTTTTATGTTTTCATCTCTAGTTGGATCCATAAACGAGAAACAATTATTCGAGAAGCTATTATGTGCTTCTGAATGTGGCACATATAGAACCGATAGAGTACAGAAAGTCTAAATTTCAGAAAATAATCAGAAAGATATTTATGCAAATTTCGGTAAGTAGGCTTTTAGGGCGGCTGGTCTCTCTCTAGTGTGTATGTGTGTTAGTTAACTCGAAAGTCAAAAGTGATACAGACAAGTTGATTTTTCACTTTCATCGGTACGACCTTAAAACCAACTCTTTTCTGCAAAAACAAAACAAAAAAAAATCTAATAAAAAGGATTATATAATGGCATGTATGCGTAATAAATTAGAAACAGCGAGGGTAAAAGAGAGAAAAGCAAATTACCACCCTGAGCTGTGTAACTCTGTTTATAATTTGATTTTACCTCGCCTCTGCACAAATCCCCTGAGCTCTAAAAACACACCTCTATCTCGAGATCCGCCGTTAACTTTTTGTCCTAAACTCAGAGAGCTTCTTTCTCACTTCTGTTCAATCACAGATTGATTCAGACAAGGGAAAACTAGAGACTCTTTCTCCAGATCTAGTCTTTCTCTCTCATTCGAGGTACGTTCATCGTCACTATCGAACAAGTCATTGTACTAGATCTATCGTTATGTTGACTCAATTGATCGGTTTTCGATTTGTCCCGATCTGACTTTTTTGACGTCATATGATCGATCGTTAAAAGCTTTACTGTCGTCTTGTTGTGTGAGAAACGTTTTCGGTTTGATTGGCTTCGATCGAACTGTACAGTGCAGATCGGATACGAATGTACATTTTCGTGATTCATCGAGGAAAGTCGTCGACTTTTAGAGTCGATGCATGTAGCTCTTTCTCGATGGATTCTGTTGTGTTTTTCTTTTGGTTTCGTGATTTAGATGATCTGATCGGGACAAATTTGAATCCTTTTGATCATATAGAGTGGTTAGGAGTGCAACATTTGTTAAAAGTGGTGTTTTACTTTAGTGTGTGTTGGGTGCAGGTCTTTCTTTAGCCAGTGAAGATGGCATCAGCGACTGAGAACCAATGGCTTAAAGGAAGAGTTAAGGCTGTATCCTCCGGAGATTGTTTAGTGATCACGGCTTTGACCCACAACAGACCAGGACCTCCACCTGAAAAGACCATTACTCTATCTTCCCTTATGGCACCTAAGATGGTGAGCTGAACATTAGCGTTATCAGATTGGATGTTTGCCATACTTTTTTTTTTCTTGTCTGTTATTGGAATTAACGGTCATGTTGTTGGATTTTGCTCTTTTTAGGCCCGCAGGGGAGGTAGAGATGAGCCTTTTGCATGGGAAAGCAAGGAGTTTCTGAGGAAACTTTGCATAGGAAAGGTGCCCAAGTCAAAGTCCTTGACTAATAATTAATTGTACACGGTCGTTATTATGATTGTTGAATAATATTTTCTAATCATTTTCTCTCTTTTTTTTTTTTGGAACAGGAAGTTGCTTTCAAAGTAGATTACAAGGTGGAAGCTATTGCTGGAAGAGAATTTGGCTCTGTTTTCCTCGGAAACCAGAATCTGGCAAAGCTTGTTGTTCAAAATGGTTGGGCCAAGGTGATAATGAACATTCTATTTCACTCGAGAGAATATGCATGTGATACCTCAGCATTCTGACATAATGTTTGTACTATGGACAGGTTAGGGAGCCAGGCCAGCAGAATCAGGGTAAGGTTAGTCCTTACATTACAGAGTTGCTACAGCTCCAAGAGCAGGCTAAACAAGAAGGATTTGGTTGTTGGAGCAAGGTTGGTCTTCACTTCTTTACTTTATTCTCCGAATCCTGAAGTTTCGTATTGATCTGATGATGGATTTTACCTGACTTTAGGTTCCTGGTGCTGCTGAGGCATCTATCAGAGATCTTCCTCCTTCTGCTATAGGGGATTCTGCAGGTTTTGATGCAATGGGGCTTTTAGCTGCCAATAAGGGCAAGCCTATGGAAGGTATTGTGGAGCAAGTCCGTGATGGAAGTACTATTCGTGTTTATCTTCTTCCAGAGTTCCAGTTTGTGCAAGTTTTTGTTGCTGGAATCCAGGTGAATTAACTTTCTTCTCTGTTCTTGCTGCGTGCAAAGTTGAGGTTTTAAACATTCACGATGTGACAAAGTCAGCAAATTTTTTCAATGCAGTCTCCATCAATGGGAAGAAGAGCCGCAAATGGAAATGTTGTTGAGACAGTTCCAGATGAGTCAAATGGAGATGTCTCTGGTGAGTCACGAGGTCCTCTAACGTCAGCTCAGAGACTTGCTGCCTCTGCAGCATCGTCTGTCGAAGTTTCTTCTGATCCATTTGCAACTGACGCCAAGTACTTTACTGAGCATCGTGTTCTTAGCAGAGATGTAAGTTTCGCAGACGACTTTGATGTTTATCTGTCTTTTGGCATTTGAATTATCTCAATTTTGCGCTGAACTTCGCAGGTTCGCATTGTTCTTGAAGGCGTTGACAAATTCAACAATCTGATTGGTTCAGTCCATTATTCTGATGGAGAAGCAGTTAAAGACTTGGGTTTGGAGCTCGTTGAAAATGTATATGCTTACAAAATTTATGGAACATTTGACCTTCTATGTTGTTGACAGAGTTGATGACATTGGTTGTTATTATTTTTCCTTAGGGTCTTGCTAAATATGTTGAATGGAGTGCTAACATGATGGAGGAAGAAGCCAAAAGAAAGTTGAAAGCTGCAGAACTTCAATGCAAAAAAGATCGTGTGAAAATGTGGGCAAACTATGTTCCTCCAGCTACAAACTCCAAGGCAATTCATGACCAGAACTTTACGGGAAAGGTAACACCTCCTGGCCAACTTATTTGTTAAATACTGTCTTTCTCCTCTGCTTACTGAGTCTTTTTTTATCATCTATAGGTAGTGGAAGTGGTGAGTGGGGACTGTGTTGTAGTTGCCGATGATGCTATCCCATACGGGAGCCCAGCGGCAGAGAGACGGGTCAATCTCTCAAGTATCAGATGTCCAAAAATGGGTAACCCGCGTAGAGAAGAGAAACCAGCTCCTTATGCTCGTGAGGCAAGAGAATTCCTGAGACAACGGCTTATTGGCAAACAGGTATTGAGCTGTGTATCTATTCTCATCGTTGACTTTTCCCACATATAAGCTATATTTGATTATTTCCCTATTGTACAGGTTGTTGTTCAAATGGAATATTCAAGGAAAGTAACACCAGCAGATGGTGCTACCACATCTGGAGCTGCTGATAGGGTAATGGATTTTGGTTCAGTGTTCATTCCATCTCCTGCCAAAGGAGATTCGGAGGAACTGGCTGCATCATCCATAGCCAGCGGTCAACCGGCTGGAGTGAATGTTGCTGAGCTCATTCTTTCCCGTGGTTTTGGAAATGTGGTTAGACATAGAGACTTTGAAGAGCGATCGAACCATTATGATGCTCTTCTGGCTGCTGAATCTCGTGCTCTGTCTGGAAAGAAAGGAATCCATTCTGCTAAAGAATCTCCAGTCATGCACATCACAGACCTAACTGTGGTCAGTAAATATATCTGTATATAGATATTGTAATAAGCAAAACTCATTTTCCTGGCTAACTGGTAAAGCATATATAATTTGTCTCAGGCCGCAGCTAAGAAAGCTAAAGATTTCTTGCCTTCCCTGCAAAGAATCAGGAGAATTCCGGCTGTTGTGGAATATGTACTCAGTGGACATCGGTTTAAGCTTTATATTCCCAAGTTAACATGTAGCGTTGCCTTTGCATTCTCTGGTGTCAGATGCCCTGGCCGTGGAGAACCCTTTTCAGATGAAGCTATCTCTGTAATGAGACGTTGGATCATGCAGAGAGATGTGGAGGTAAGTAAACACGGCTAAGCTTATATCTCAGTTTCCTCTTCTTCTCTATATGGTTAGTTAATAGTACTCTGTTATAAACTACATAGATTGAAGTTGAAACCGTGGATAGAACCGGTACTTTCTTGGGATCAATGTGGGAGTCGAGGACAAATGTGGCGACAGTTCTACTTGAAGCTGGCTTAGCGAAAATGCAGACTAGCTTTGGTGCAGACAGGATTGTTGAAGCACATATTCTTGAACAGGCAGAGAGATCTGCTAAAAATCAGAAATTGAAGGTGACAAGCAATAAAATCTTTAGTAAAAGAAAATCCTCTGTTTCAAAGCGTAACTTGCTAAACCGTTTATGATCTTTTGCAGATTTGGGAAAACTATGTTGAAGGACAAGAAGTTTCAAACGGAAGCACCACCGTAGAAACCAGGCATAAGGAGACCTTAAAGGTAATTTTATCTTTCACACAATTCAGATGATTTTTTTAAAAAAATACAATAAAAAGCAATCCTTCAGTTTTCTTTTATTTACCTACGATTATAGGTTGCTGTTACAGAAGTACTTGGAGGTGGTCGGTTCTATGTTCAATCGGTTGGAGATCAGAAAGTAGCTTCGATTCAGAACCAGCTCGCATCCCTGAGTATTAAAGATGCTCCCATCATCGGATCCTTCAACCCGAAAAAAGGTGACATCGTCCTTGCACAGTTTAGCCTTGACAACTCGTGGAACCGTGCAATGGTAATTTCCAATCAACTAAGATTCTTTGCTTTCGTTTGCTTCCTGCTTATTCACTTAATCGATACCTCTTTTTTTTCAGATTGTGAATGCACCCCGAGCAGGTGTTGAGTCACCAGATGAGAAATTTGAAGTGTTCTACATCGATTATGGAAACCAAGAGGTGGTCCCGTACAGCGCAATCCGACCTATTGATCCTTCGGTATCATCAGCACCAGGGCTTGCTCAGCTCTGCAGACTTGCCTACATTAAGGTTCCAGGCTTGGAAGAAGACTTTGGTCCTGAAGCTGGTGAGTATCTGCATAGCGTAACGCTGGGCAGTGGTAAAGAGTTCAAAGCAGTGATAGAAGAAAGAGACGCATCTGGAGGCAAAGTCAAAGGCCAAGGCACTGGAACTGAATTTGTAGTCACTCTTATCGCTGTCGACGATGAGATCTCGGTAAACGCTGCAATGCTTCAGGTCAGTTTTCTCTCTCACATTGTCTCTATAAAACATTTCCAACAATCGGTATTAATGATGATGATGATGGTGAACACAGGGAGGAATAGCGAGAATGGAGAAACGTAAGAAATGGGAGCACAAGGACAAACAAGCTGCGCTTGATGCTTTAGAGAAGTTCCAAGAGGAAGCTCGCAAGTCTAGAACTGGAATCTGGCAGTACGGTGACGTCCAATCAGATGATGAGGACACTGCTCCGGCTAGAAAGCCTGCCGGTGGTCGCCGGTAAATTATCGGAAATCGATAAATGTTGTGATATGGTTCAAAGGGACCATGTGAGGTAGGAGGGAGACAAGTGTCAGGTCGGTTTCTCTAAAGGGTTTTAAAGCCATGTCATCGAACTTTTTTGTAACGTTTTAGATTGTTTCCGTTCTTTTTTAATTTATACTTTTTGACTTTTAAAAGGAAATTTTCTGTGTAGGACTTGAAAATGAAATAAGGGGAAGTTTGAACCATGCTCACAGTTTTTTTGTGGTCCAACTTGTCTTTTTTCCATTAAGCGTGATATGCGTTTCATTAAGCCCAGTTCATATTTTTTTAAAGAGCACCAATTTGGTGTCTGCTCTATATCTTTAGAACAATTTCTAGTGCATAACTCAAGGTCTTGCTTTGCCAAATTTGTGAAAGTCATAAGATTGGTTACCCGGCGATCTTTGTCCATTTGGTACAATAACATAAGACATGCACTACTATTACTGCTATCAACTTCTAAACGTAAAGCACCAATTTGTTGTCTGCTCTATATCTTTAGTTTGTTTATCTGGTAATACAATATCATTAGTCAGATCATTGGATCAAGCTAAGGACCAAGTGTACCTACACTTTCCAGATGATAGATCATAAGACATAAAATTGTTCTCTGTTTTAAGTTATTAGTCCGAGACACAAGTAAACCATAAAGATATAGATATTCCTCTGTAAAGGAACATCAATTTTAACATTGTTCATGTCCAAACCGGAAATTTGATTAGATATTTACAGGATGCTCAATAACGCGAAACGTACATTCAAGTCGTTTTGTTACATCAAGGCGAAACAGGATAAAACCCTAACCGCCCCATTCAAAAACCCTCTTACGGTAAATAGGTTGTTTATTCATACGCAAGATGGAAACACACGTAAACCGGTAATAAACCTCAGTGAGCCGTAGCCGTCGAGGTCTTAGGATCGACCCCAACATCCTTAAGCGTCAAGGCACGAGGTTTATGAGCGAACTGGTCTTTCCTGATTGGGTCCGGAATAACATCGTGCTTGTCGAACTCTTGAACGTGAGCCAGTTTCCTAAACCATGACCTGTTCGCGAACCGGTCCGCTTCGTTTATAACTCTATCCGGGTCCTCGATCTCGGGAACAGTCTCTCTTGTCTTCTTGTTGACACGCACGCCTGGGTTTTCGTGGAGATGAAGATACGCTGTGTAGAGTCCAAACGACACCGACAATGAGATCATCCCGATAGAAACATAGACGGGCGTGAAATCACCTTTTGTCGCCGCCGTCGTGGTT
>KE154498.1:122530-138561 GCA_000411075.1 Sisymbrium irio | reverse complement strand
CGCCGTCGTGTAAGTTCTTAACCTTTGCACCATGCTTTTCAAGTGAGTTCCCTTCAACGTCAAATGACAAAAAGTCAACAAAGTCAAACAGTATTAATGCGGTGAAGAAATATTGCTATATTGCTTACTAGATTTAGTTAGAAAATGCCAAATAACGAAGTACTTACAGTTGAACGAACCGCCATAGCTGCTTCTTGGAGAGAAATCGTGATGAGTCGAGTGAAATTAAGCTGAAAATGTAGGCAAAGATGCGATTTTCTAGTTTCTTACTTTTTGTTTCGGATGATATTTGGAGTGTTTTAGATTGTGGAATATAAAGAAAGATGGAGACATCTGGAGTTGCGAAGAGAGATGTAGAAGGTTACAAAGTACACGTGTTATCATATAAGAACATGCAGTCTAATTCGTGGAAGTGTCTTGAAGATCCACGTCACATCACGTTCTTTATCATTGGGATTTTCCCCTTCGATGATTTTCGTCCAATTTAAAGGTACTCCAGATCCACGTCGCATTTCGACAGTTTATGAGAATCATTAGGTTCTGTTTGGCCGGCTATGAAACTTCGGTTTTTTGGTAATAGAGAAGTCTCGTACTCTTATTTTGAGAAGAAGAAAATATATTGTATTCTCATATTCAAGTTTCTAGAAATTTTAGAAATTTTGAACTTTAGTATCAAACCATGTAATATAAATTCTGTGATCAAATTCAGATGACATACATAAAAACTAGAAGATGAATAATAAATGGTTTAATGGTTAGCCGGGAAATACCAAATTTATAGTCGTACAAATATCATATGACCAGTGACAATTACGTTAATGCGTCGACAAAGCCGCATTTTGCATTAGGCTAGCAGCTAAAGACGATTCTGTTAATAATGCTCTTAATCTCGAATTGTGAGATAAAAACCGATTTTCTGGTCGAATTTTTGTTTAACTCTGAATTCGAAGGATAAAAGGTGACTTACCAAATATTGGTGTTTATAAGGTTAGCGTTAAGTTGCGTATATTCATCCAAATTGTTAAAACAGTGCATTCATTTTTTTTGGTTATACAACTGCTCCGCCTTTTATAATGTTTCTATGTCTGAGTAGTACATTCAGTTGAAATGCTCCATTTGTGATAAGACGCAGGTAGCTAAAGTGGTACAAACTACAAAGCTTTCTCAATAAGGAATTAAGATCCTATATATTTATGCACTGATTTAAATATGATAGATTGATACGAGTTGAACTAGTGATGGGTGCTTACTAGCTCCCACTTTAATGGGACTAGTGCTTATTCGACGTGATTATTGTCCATTGCTATTTTTGTTATAAAATAAAACGTTGTAAAGAGCTTTACAGAGTCTATATAAAGAAAGGCCTACACACTACTCATTAATTAAATCTATACATATATAATCCGATTCCCATTCATTCTTATATATACTTTTAAGTTCTTATTTCTCAACGGTAACTTTATCTGTATCGTGATTCATACTTGCTAACATAAAATTATAATATTGATTTTACTTTTGTTAGGAGTGAATCACAAACTTATTTGCCGACAATTTTTTTAATAAATTTAGTTAAGCCCAAACAAAATAGCTTAAAGAAGCATGCACAGACTGACCACCTATTACTTCTTTAACAATATTGATATCTTTGCAGTATAATAAAAAAATATCATGTCTTATCGATCGAAACCATCTAATGGTGGACAGTTTAAATGGTAAAAATACCGGGTCTTTGACAGTTTTGTTTTGACTTTTGTACGACTTTCAGCCAAAATAGCTTAAATGAGGTCTTTAAATTTCCTGTATAATAATTAAATTTTTATTCGTGAATAGTCATTATGAAGATTATGCCATTCAACTTGCTCGGAAGCCATAACTTTTGACTATTAGACTAAAATTTTAGTTTAATATTCTGGTTTTCCAAAAGAAAATAAAGTTTATCTTTGTAAACTGAAAGAGTAAATAACTTATTCTACAATATATCTCCATTTGTTTGTTGTTGTGGTGAAAATATTAAAGTATATTTTCTTTTTTGACAAACCGATACAAACCCAATGTCAGTTGGATGAACGAATGAGCTAAGTGGTCCTCGTATGACCACTAAACTGGATCACCTCCGCACAAAATAAGTATTTTAATTTATCAAAAAGTATGGTTGGTTTATTAATTGTAAACAAAAAAAATTAATATGTTATTTTATAGTGAAAGTGACGACATATAAATATATATAATCCGCTTGTGTTTAAAATTTCCATGGAAAAGTTATAGAAAAAGAAAGAAGAAGAAACTAATTTTAGACGAAGGAAAACAAAGGGAGATTAAAATAATATTTTAAGCCTGTTTCCGACATTTCTTCGCATTTCATAAATTTATAATTGAGAATTAGCTAGCATCTAACACGGACGACAAAAAAAAAAAAAGCTAGCATCTAACACTGTTTAAAATTATTACTTGGGATTGAAAAGACTACTATTGATTTGGAAAAGGGGATGCAAAGCAATCGCACTGTGACGCGCATGTGGTCTTTTATTTCTTTTGTGTTACTATTTCGGTTTGCTAACTATAAGCCTATAATATAATTATCTATATATAATATTTTCGATGCATGGATAAGATTTTTCCTTCTCGTTTTCATTATCATATATGAGTTTTCCTAAATGTAGCTTCGACACTATGGTTTATTCCAAAAGTAATTTTACAACTTTTTGTTGGTGGATTCTTTATCTAATGGTTTTGTAATTCAATCTCGCAACTTAAAAAAAATTACGGTTATGCGACTCTTCAATATCACTGATCATAAATATAGATTTTGATTAAACTTGGTGGTCCTTTAAGGCTAAAACGGCCACTTGACTAACTTTGTAATTATTATCTGAAATAATTTAAAAAAGAAATTAAAGCGTTGGATTCTTAAAACGTAACCAAACCATTTGAACTAATTAATTGTTTACTTCTTAATAAGAAATCAGTTATATATTAGTACTATATAAGACTGTCCCGCTTTCATATTCTATACCATGCAATAATGCAAACTGGGTTACTTTCAAAAGTAAAACATGCAAATTATTGAAACATTTAATTTAAATTTTTACTGAAGTTAGGTATAACTTTCAAAAAGATTCCATGGGTTGGAATAAAATCGAGGAAAACATATACTTTATAAGAATAATTATCCATAATAAATTTATTAATGGTTTGGATATGGGACCGCATGAAGCTTATAAATGGGTAGAAAGATAGACGTACGTAGAAGACTTAAAAGAAACACTTTAACATTTTATCTCTCCTTGTCACTAATCTAAAGAAGAGAAAAAGATATGGAGGAAGAAACGGAAAAAGAAGACGCCGTTAAGAAGCTTTCGAGCTAGCGTTGATCGAAGTGAACTCGGTTCCGTTATCTTTCTCTGTTTTGGTTAACAGGGGAAGGATACAAACGGCAAGTCATCAGAGGCAAAGGGAAGGCTACGCCTTTCTTCTTTTCGTATTTTCTCTCTTTTAATGTTTTTTTTGTGTCTTTCTATTTCTTCTTCCGGTGCTTCTCCGGTGAAATCTCCGGTGATGTGTTGATTCCCTGACGAGAAGTTTGCCGAGTGCTTTTAATAGCTTTACATTCTTGTTGTTTTTGTTTTTAACTATCTTTATATACATATTAAGATCCAAAGCCTGCCATTCACAAGTTTTTTTATTATTGCTTTTTATGGTATATACACTCAGAAATGTTTACCCAAAAAAAAAATGTACGCTTAGAAATTTTGGGCTTGAAAATTTGAAATTGATATCGATACGATTGTATACCTATATGTTAAAGTTGAAAATAACATTTTGAATAAATAAATGTTTATAGGTATAGAATCGTTGTCAATATCATGGAGCATATTTTTTTAGTTCATAATAACAAACTGATACTCGATAAATATAGTCAACTGTAAGAAGATAAGACGCATTTTCTAAACAAGTCTACTGTTTCAATAAGACAACGAGAAAATAATGTAAATCACCCAAAATATGTAATTGAAAAAGATCAACTATTTCAAAAAGAAACCACCAACAAATAATAGAAAGCAACACTAATAAATAAAAACAATCCTGTTTAAATCTTGATGAAAAAAATATACTTGTAAATCCATGATCTTTTGCCTAGGTTTAATATTCGTGACTCATTAGTTATTTATTTATCTAAATAATAAATGATAGTATTTTGGTGGTTTCTTATTAAAAATAAAGTTTTCCAAAAATCTATAAGTTGAATTTATTGTTCAAAATTATAGAATAAACATTTAGACAAAAAAGTTACTTTGGAAAACTACAATCCAAAGATTATGTTGCCTATATCATATGCCAGGAGGTTAATATATATACACTGCAAAAATCCAAAAAAATGTTAGTATTTAAGAAACTATAGACGACTAGACGTATGTAGTTACGTAATAGTAAGTAAAAGATAACATAAATATACAATTTGATTTGGAATCAATACAAAACACGTACGGAGCGACTAGTCGAATCACGTATATGGCTTTATGGTATCAGTCGCATCAATGGAGAATAAACCGACGACAGTCTTCAACCTCTGAATCTCGTTTCCTTGTTAAGGTTTACAAAGAAGGTGACCTCATCGGGAGGAAACTCGATCTTTTTCACGTTCATCGAGTACGAGAATCTCGTAGCTGTCCTGTCTGAAATGTTCGCTACTACAATTAGATGTAATTAACAAATATTTTAAATATCGTTTTTAAAGTATTTGGACAAAGAAGGAGATTGGATGATGGCCGGAGACCTGTCTCATAGAAGTACAATTATCTATCTCTGCCATCTCAATCTCAATTTTTCTTTAATTTATATCGATTCTATTTGTATGAGTCCACTTCCGTTTGCAGCGATTTTCTCAGTACGGTGGAAAAATTAGAGATTAAGATACCAGAGAGTCAGAGACCACGTAAACCTTAATCATATATTCACATTAACCGCTTGACATGTTAACAAAACTGCAACGAACCATTTCGCATCTTTTAATCTAATATTTTAAAAGAGTTAACTAATTAATAGTTTATTATTTATGTAAAGTAAAACCAACAATATACAAAAAGCCAAAAAATATAGTTAACCGACTATCCAAACTCCAAACAATACCTCGTCTTTTTCTCCTAATATTTCATTCTCTGTTTATATAAAAATTGAGCTAATTATTTGATCAATTTCTATATTCCTAAATTTTCAAGAACATATCTGTTAATAAGACTCTCATGAACTCGCGACGAATATTCTCTGTCACTTATACTTTTAAGAGTTATGACAAAAAGGAAAACCGTGATACAAGAATCTGAACCAATCAGCATTAACTTAAGAATGAACCAAGTTAAAATCGACTTGGATTGAAAAAAAAACAAAGAAGGAAGGCTAAAGAAAGCGATAATGAAATAGAACCGTAATATTAGTCCACTGAAGATCCGTTTTGAAAATGTAACTTTACAGACTTAAATCTTGATCAACGACCAGCAGACATTGCAGTATCGGCTTGGTTCTGTTATCTCACATAATCTAAAGCTCAAGAGTCAAGAAACGATCCCTTGCGAACAAAAAAAGAATGCCTAACCCCGAGAAAATTTGTATTGGCTAATCAAGAGCCATATTTTTCTTCATAGCTTCGTAAACAATGTATGTAATGCTTGCGGCTGGAACTACTTTGAGAAGATTGGGCAAGAGTCCTCTGTAGAAACCTCTCAGACCTTCGCCTCTCATCGTTTTTATAAACTCTTGCTTCATTGTCGTCTCTGAACTATCCGCTTGCATTCTGACAAGACAAGAATCAAACTTGTTTTTACATCCACAGGCCAGCAAGAAGATACAACATAAAAAAATTGTTACCTTTTTAGTTAATTTTTTTTATTTTTTACCTTGTTCTTACAACCTGTAACGGGTAAACGCATGATGCTCCAAGAGCTCCTGACGTCATTCCACAGCTCAGTTGTATCAGTGGACCCGGCTCTGCAGAATTTGGAGCTATTTCAGTATACTATAGAACAATCATTTGCAAAGAACAATAAGGATCTAAGAGGGCTTTGATGATCTAACCGGTGTCATGAAGAATATACGTCCTAGACAAGTCTTTTAGCGTTTCATACGCAGCTAGGTCGATTCCTGCATATGGGATAATCCCAAGAAGAGAAGGAAAGAGACCCTTGTAGAACGCCCGAGGTCCCTCTCTCACCCATATATCCTTTGTGAGCTTCCACAACTTGGGTGCTTTTCCTCCTTCACTTACACAAGTCTGTAACCGAGTCTTGACGAGATCCATAGGGTAAATAGCGGTTTGAGCCACCGCACCAGCCATTCCACCAGCCAAAAGCCTCGCGCTCGTGCCAATATCACCTCCCTCTCCCCCGATAATAGGTTTTAGCATTTCGTAAGCACAAAACTTAATGGCGCTTTCAGGAGCAACCTTCATGACATTTAACCCATTCCCTCTGAAGAAACCCATCAACTTATCTTCTCTCCATATCTTTCTAATGGTGGGGAGGACCCCCGCGTGTACTCTTTGAACTTGCAAAACAACTTTCAGGCGATCCAGAGGTGCGGTAGCGGTCCTAGAAACAGCTCCAGCTAGTCCTCCAGCGAGGAGCAATCTGCTTCTTTTGACATGTTTGCTTATACCATCCGGTATAACAGCTTGCTCCCCAATGTCTATCAAGCACACCCTTTCCCAGTGATGATAAATGTTCTCAATGGTGGCTTCATGAGGGTACAACAACAGAAAATCCCTCCACTCTTCGAATGTTATAGTCCCATTGTTGTCCTTATCAACATGCTCGACAAAACGAGCGAGTTCCTCATCATCGATCTCAATGCCTACAAGAAGAAGATAACTGTGGGGCTTATATAGGTTGGTGATACTCAACAATCAAAAAGGAATGATTACCCCAAAGAACACAATGTGAATGATTGAGGAAACTAAACAGTAGCAATCAAAAACTCCATAAAGGTTGGAACTTTAATAACAGTGAAGAGATGGAATGAGACATACCAGCCTGAACAAGAGCCTCCCAAAGCTCCTCAGGCAAAATGCAGCCATTGTGGGCAACATCAATGGCCTGGAAAATCCTGTAAAGCTCAAGCTCCTTAGCGTCAATGTAGCGACGGAACTCGTGGTAATCAACACGGCCGTCTCTGTTGGCATCGCAGACTCTGAACAAATCTCTAGCGTACTTGTACTCGGGAGGAATCTGAAGAGAAGCAAGACCCTTTTCGATCTGGGCGTAGTCTAAGAACCCTAAGCTGGAATTGTCGAAGAAATCGAACAAACTGCGAATCCTCATCTCCCTCTCCTCGTTGCTCTCTCGTAACGCCAACAGAACGTGCTCCATCGTCACGGATACAGGTTTCTTCGTCGGGTTGCGATGATGTTTCGTCTTCGGTTTCGCCGACTCCATTGCTGATGATTCGAGATCAATGAACGAATGAAGAAAAAAGAATGCTTTTTTTTTGTCAACTTCTGAATGATTTCTACGGATCGTCGTTCATCTTCTCGACTTTAAAATGGGGTTTTGAGGAAACAAACACAATCCCCCAGAAAAAAGGTATTCACTTTAGCTTCGAAGAGACTCGGCCGGTGAAGAAAAATCCGGCGTCATCTGTCAACCGCAAGTGACGGTAACATATCCCTCCACACACCCACACCCCAATCTCCTCTATCTTCCCTCTTTTTTTCCACGTGCCATCCCTACACGGCACGTGCGATTCACTCAAATTGTAACCGTGCGTGCGTATCCCGGTTTGATTGAAAACCGGACGTTTGATTTTTGTAATGCAGGAGCCGACGACTCTATAAATTTACAACAGTAGAGTAGAGATAGGAAATTAATATGTTTCTGTTTGTTGGACAATATTAGGTTGTTGATAATTTGGTAGCAATACATACATACTCTCCAGTTGGTAATGTTCTCCGGTTTGAAATTGGTAAATAAGACTAATTATCTGTTTTAAGTCTTTAATTATGCATGTGTTTATCAGAAACCGACCTTAGCTCAGTTGGTAGAGCGGAAGACTGTAGTCTGTGACAGCTAATCTTTAGGTCGCTGGTTCGATTCCGGCAGGTCGGATTACTTTTTTTAACACTTAAAAATAAAATTATTACAATTTTGCCATTCCTTTACGTAATCCTGCATTTGTTCTTTTCGGGTTTTAAAGTGTTTCTTGTCGCTCTATTTTTGGAACGTGAAATTGCCGAAGAGTCTAGTGGTTTTATTACAGAATATGAATATGCCTCTTTTTTCTTCTACGAAAACAAAAGGGTTTTTTAAATGAGATTAAAAAAGGGGGATTTTATGAACATGAACAGTACTTTGAGGTACAGCTCATAAAGATTCGCTTTCTTCCTTCTTTTTACAGACACATTCCATGTAACCCGTTTCACACAAACCAAAAGTTATGATTCTAGAATTATGTTCTCTTTCACCACAAGGTACGTGTTTTCACGACGAATTCCAACGATCCTCACCGACACGGTGAATTCGAAGCAGAGTAATGGATATAGTCATGGTTACATCCATTCCTAAATTAGTAAATTCTTTTAAACGAGGATTAACAGATCAAATAAAAAACTTAAAGCGTGCTAGTTTTAAGAACGATGTGGATTAATCTAAAATGGGCCGGATCATTTGAGAAACTGTAGTGGGCTGCGTTAAATAGTGAGTCGGTGCAACTTTGAAGGTAACAAAGCAAAACATAAATATATACATTGATACATACCTCTCTTTTCATTTTTATTTCTGTATAATAGAGTTTGCATACATACGTCTTTGGGCCGATAAGTTTGAAAATGAAGGAAAAGGAGGTGGTTGAGATTTGTGAGAGCTTAGAAGGCCGCAAAAGTTGAAAGGGCGGTGCCAGGCCGGCGTGCGTGCGCGGCCACCCCCATATCCGTTAACGTCAACGTACATTTTTAATTATTGATCTTCTCTTATATTCTGTCTGTCGGGATAGATAATAATTGTATTTTTATTTGGTAATTTTAAGTGTTCTGTAAGCAACGGTCGATATATGAACCTCACATCAAAGAATCTGAGTACATTAATTGGCAGTATTGTAACACGTTTGAAATGTCGATCACTTGCCATGTGAACTTTGTTTTATGTAATTACATTTTTGTTAAAATAAATTCTTTTAGCTTGACCGGTTAATTAGTCACTGTTTCCTAGCAAATTTCTATTTATCCAAATCATCCCGCGACATAGGAACTATAGAGGGTTTATATGCATGGTAATTGCTTTGCTACCTTAACATATTTTATAGTCATCTACTGGAATTATCAATAGGTTTTCTGAAGACCATTTTCTTTCGCGATGTCTAAGGTAACGGTTTAATGACCAAAGCAAAACTTCTATAGATAACGGTTTTATGTAGTACTATGTATTTAGGACTTGAGTAAATCGGCTTCGGTTACGTGACAAAGGTGTGATACACGAGTAACATACGCGCGTGGCAATATGTTAACGCAGGAAAGAATATGATGCTTTTGAAGTTCCACGAATGTCTTGAAGTACAGATTTTTGTCGGCGGCCGAGATTCATATACCAATAAGTTTCAAGCACTCACCACTTACGGTAATATGTAAAAAATGAAGAAACACGAATAAATCAAACAACGGTTCAGAAAGAAAAAAAAAAGACAAAAGAAAGAGGAGACAACGCGTTGGTCGGAAAGTATTGAATAATAACAAAATTCATTATCATCGTAACCATCATTTCAATTGGCATGATGATATGAAAAACGAGTCTCAAATTTTCAAAACGAAATGATTTTTTTTTTCATTTCTGAAACATATTATGTACATTGAACTTAACTCGAAATGGTATAATTCCTCTAATTAACATTGTTATTTTTATGAATCTGCAATATACATTTTCCATAGATCATTGTTTACGGTACATAACGTATATATTATTTTTTTACGCCAATAACGTATATTCATGTTTGTAAATTTGTTTAAGAAATATAAACTAGCAGAGGGAAAACATGGGTCAAAAGGAGTCAACCTCTTTGGATTGATAAAGTCAAGGAGTTCAACAAACACTTAGGGAATCTGTTTTTGTCAAGTTTTCATACATGTTACTTCAAATCCCAGTATATATCATTACTTTTTAAAAAAATGTAACTAAAAAGGGCTTGTGAAAGTCTCATTATACTGGTTTGCTAGAAAAAAATTCTTCTGGGACCCTGGCTATATATATTGGAAACACGATCTTTAAAAAGATATATATACATATATATATATATATATACACTTTCTTAGGAAAAATGTGAAATTAACTTGAGAAAATATCGTTTTTACATGGTATGTGACTTCATGTAGAGAAGTTTTTTGAAATAAACATCAGGTACAAAAAGCTGCTGTGCTCATATCGTTCCAAGCCAGACCTGCATCATCTTCATAAAGCATAAACGTAGTAGTTTTGAAACTCAAAGTTTGTTAACCGAGCCCATAAAAAGAAAGATTTAAATAGTCAAATGTATGTCAAATGAAAGATTGTTTTAGGCTGTTAGCGTAAGAATTTAGAATTTAATGCTTTTACCTGTACTCTATTTTAAGTCTCTCGAAAGTTTTACCTCCTCTGTACAGTATTTTATCTCTTTAATATTAATCAGAAAAAGGAAAAAAAGATGTGTGTTTTTGTAAACTCTCTACAAATCATCGTTAATATCATAAATAAACTGGCATGAAATTAGTGAACTAGTCATCATATTATTACATGTCGAATTCTAAAAAGATAATCAAAATGTATACTGAGTTTATTTTATTATTTTTTATAAATATGACATGCTGCATAGTGCATACAATTTACATATATAAAATTGGAAGAAAAAAGCCGGATTAATTAAAACGAACTAAATAGGAACTCAACTATCTTGTTAGCAAAATAAATCTCTTTATTATATTTTACAGATAAAAGCCCAATTACGTGCTTCTAATAACCATACAAAATATATTTTCATATTTTTACTGTACGATCTTACTCAATAGACAATGCGACACAAGTCCCAATTTTAATAAACAAACCATGGCATCATCTTAGTCCGAAGACAATTGGACAAAAACCCTTTTTATTATTCAATCTCTATGGCTCAACGAATGTTCAATATTAAACAACTATACGTAACATTATATGTAGGGTATGCTGTCGTGGATTTGTCATGTAAGATACATGGAACTTCATTCAAGAAAGCTTTGGTTTGATTGTATTTCTGCGGAGGCAATATAATCGACACATCACAACGGACCAAATTTTTTAACATTTATCATGTGATATGACATCTTCTAAACTTAAGATTTTCTGGTTGAATTTATGTTGTGTAGATCACCTACGTTATACACGCCATATAATATATCCATTAAAATCATGTGCTGAGACTCAAACCAGTGAATGATTAATTTTCCCGTATGTGTGTGCTTATTTGAGAATACTCCCAAAAACTTGAAGGGTGACATTTTTGTATATATATATGTAATTAATTCTAGATTGAAATAAAATCCAAATTCAAGGGTTGTTAATTAACAACAACCCCATGAAAACTCTTGAAAGAAGAAATAAACAAAATCATCACAAAAAACACACGCATAATGAAAATACAAATTAAACATTCAAGGAACATATGATCTCATCAACAAGTCACCCGAAATCCCTTATTACTTTTATGAGGATCTCAAAAACCTGAACTGGGAGAAGAATCCCCAAAATGCAAAAATCTGGCGTAATCATGTTCTTGTTGTTGCCTTGAAGATCCACCAGAAGATGAAGAAGTTGTAGTAGATAATGTCTGATGATTATACATTGAGCCTCCGGTTTCCCCACCGGCCAAACTATAGCTTAGTGCATCGTTACTGTTTCCTCCTTGCTGAAGATATTGGTTATAGTAGTATTGATTATAATATGGCATGGTTTGTGGATTGGTCTGCGGATTTGAGTAGTACATTTGATTGTTAGAAGAGTAATAGTTTGGTAGACCGGTAATGGTACTAGTGTTACTTGCTAGTTGAGCTCTCTCAGGGAAATTGAGTTTGGCTTTGCTTCCTTTGAACTTAAGAGCTGCTTCATCATAAGCTAGGGCCGCAGCTTCAGCGGTCTCAAATGTCCCGAGCCACACACGTGCTGCCTTTTGTGGATCCCGAATTTCGGCAGCCCATTTCCCCCATGGCCGTTGTCTTACCCCTCTATAATGCCTCTTCCTCAAGTTTCCTTCATATACAGTCAACAAGTGACAAAAATCATTAACATATATAGGTTTGGTAGACTTCTCATTAATTTGAATATTACACAACACTACAAAAAGATTGTGATATAAGAATGAATATTTTCGTCGTCCAGAGAAGATATATCCATCGATCTGTGCTCATGTTAATTATATGTACATATCATCATATACTAGTTGTTTTTTGCACACACAAAAAAATGTGCTAGAAAATCTAGTTATATGTGCATATATATAATCTATTTATAATATACCTTGATCTTGAGTAGGAGGAACAGGTTGGATAGGATCTTGTTGACTATACTCTACAGGGGGATGTTGATTATTATCATGAGTGCTGCTTTGGTTTCCAATGACTTGAGTCAAGGCTGAGACCATGGCATGCATGTCGTATTGGGATCGGGCGGAGAAGAAAGGAAAGATGTTTTCCTCATCATCGGCTTCTTTCTTTTCCTCCGATTCACCGGCTCGAAAGGGCCTCTTCCCATAATTTCTCTGATTCGCCATCTTTTCAAAAATCTTTCGAATCCCCTGTCTTTTTAGGAGGGTTGGATATGATATAGAACTTGGGGTTTCAGGTTGTGTACAGTAAATTAGAGCATGCGTTGAACGTGAGAAGCAAAGAGGACGAAGGTAAGTTGGAAGAGAGATATTAGTTAGGGTTATGGAGTGAGCAATTTTGAAGGTTTTATAGAAGGATTTTTTTTGTGTGTGAACAGACGACAAATAACAAAAACGTCAAGCTCAAGTTTTGCATATTCTTTTTCAATTTTATTTATTTATCTAGCTATGATAATTTTCGAGACACATAAGAATCATTCACTTATATGAGAGTACTTAGTTATTAAAAATGTAGAGACGCGTGAAAAAGGCCTTTTGATTTGCTTATTGCAGAAAATGCGTACGTGTGAATTTGGAAAAGTTAAGAAATGGATATCAATAAAGATTACTGATAAAGCTCTAACAGAAGAATTGTAAATAAATATGAACGCTATAAAAATAATCCAAAATGACAAAAAGAGAAACAATAAAGAAGGGAAATGCATGCATATTAGATATTCTTTGTTGGTTATGGAATCGAAGGCGAAACAAAAAAAAGACGAATTTTTTTTACGAAGGTTTGGTTTTAAATACAAAGAAACATAAATATTTTTGGTGTAGACACTCTGAAAAGTTAGGGAATAAAAACATAATATATTAATTTTTTTTAATTGCTTAAAATAAAGGAGAGTTATGTACGTGTGAGTGGTATTATTTTTTTTCTTTGGGATGAAGTGGGATTTTATTTTATTTTTCATAGAAAATATTTGGATATAGATTGAAAGATAAAAAAAAATTAGTTATGTATCAAAGAGATGTGTACATACTGATCACTAACTCAAGATAAAATGTGTGACTTGACCATGTTGTTATTGGAGTAAATCTACTCATAGTCTGATACACGACAATGTTTTCAAGTTTCATCAATATCTGGAAATAATCCAATATACACTTCATGTGTAAAAAGAAGTGTTTGATCCAATGATCAAGAAAATGTTTTTACATGCATGAATACAAATATAATAAAAGGCTACTATTTTTTTCTTCTTCTTATAACTGCACAAATTTTGGAATTAGTTTTCATTTATAATCACTCTCAAAATATTCTGTTCTTTAAGTAATATTTTGTACCAAATAAATTAAATTCAAAATACAGAAAAACAAATCCTTATATTACCACTAGTCGAGAAACAAATCCAAGTCTATACCGCAACATAATATTATTCTACCATTCTTAATGCTATTTCAGATTCAAGTCAAATGTAAAAATTAAAACAGATAATTACAATCTTGGGTTCAAACATAACAAAAGTTTGTCTGTACAGCTGAATAGGTTGTCAAACAATTTATTCAGTAATAGAAAATATATTAATAATTTAATTAGATTTAAAACTGTTAATTATTTTAATAATTGATTAAAAAACATGTCATCGTTCTTGATCTAGAAAGTTTTCAATATTAACAATATTGTACTATTGGGGAAATTTTTACAATAATATTTGAAGAACCGTTTTGGTATCAAAATTCCATTTTTTTAAGGATATGTAATAAAACACTTTGTATGGGCCCCTTGACAAGTCCCATTCACAACTAACTATTTTTATTACAAAATCTTCATTTAATATTCTAAGAAATCAAGTTTCAGAACAAAATATATATATTCTAATCAATCACCTTTTTAGTTTGAGAAAGAAACTTTTATTACGGAAGTAGAAGAGGAACTAAGGTAGTTATAATCGACAAACTGTTAATTTTTTAGTCATGTTTCTTACATGTGTAATCACACTCAGCAATTTTATAACCTGCACATTCACAGTATATTTTGTAATTGCACAATTTAAAAGTATATATGAAATACAGATTGCTATAATTTAAATTAAATATAATAAAAAATTTAGTTGAACAATCAAGCGTTTAAATGAATTTTTTACATCAAATCTGTAATTTAGTTCTTGAAAATATAATTTTTACTAATAATTAAACTTAAAACCTTTTGCATATTCTAACTTATTATAGATAAAAAAAAATTATCATAAAAAAAATTACAGAAAATATATATTATAGATATAATGTATACAAACATTAGATATAAATATACATATTAAGAAACAAGTCGCATGGCAGAATTATTCATCATAGTTGCATACCTGCACTCTTAGTAGGTTATAAATAAAACTATGGTAATAATACAACAGATTATTAAATTTGATAAAACCTCCTCACGATAGAAATATCTATATATAAAAACGGAATGCAATGTACTCATTGTATTTGATTCACTCAAATATCAATGGATGTAGTCCATATATCATCAAGCCATGAGGAATGACTAGCTTTCGCTTCAAACGCTGGATCGAAAGAGTTGAAAACTTCGAAGATTTATTTTCCAAACTTTTTGTTCGTTAGATGACAAGGAGATGGCTTATTTGCTGGGGTAACATTGTTTTAGGAGATTTGCGAAAAAAAAAACTCAATGAAAATCTATGCCTTTCTGAAAAACATGGGCAATCAAAATACAAAATTTGCTTAAGAAAACGTTACTACATCAGTTTCATATATTGAATATAATAAAAATTACTCAATATAGTAATCCAAAAAACATAGTAAGAAATCTTGGGAAAAAATAGGATGAAATGTTTTGAAAGGACCACAAAGTGAAAAAGAAAAATGATCAAGAATCCGGATCACTAGAATAAACTTGATTTGAAATACTAGTTCTTATTAAATTAGCTAAATCTTGTTCGTCTATACTATACATAGGAAGACATTGCATAGCCACGATTACGACAATAGAGAGCATTTTTATATAAGAAAGTCAGTCAATTATAAAAAAAAAAGAGTATCTTTAAGATGTCAACGAGTTTGAAATTGATGGAAAACACTTGAAAACAGGAAATACGCATGGGTGGGTAATTTTAGTTATGTTGACTAAAAAGAGAACAAAGAAACAATTTTATTTTCTTGCGAGTTTGCTAAGAGAGAAAATGAGCTTGACAAGGTCACGTACTTAAACTTTGATCATTTTTCTTAAATGAAAAATTGTTTCCATAGGGAAATTAAGAAAATAGCAATGCAAATAAATTTTACTGTTTGGAAAAATTTGGAAAATTTATACGTCATTGAACTGTGGTTGATGGATTATTATTTTTATGTGAAATGTTATTTTAAATGTAAAATATATAATTATTTAAAAGAAGATAAAGATAATATTCGATAAACTAAACCTTTTAATAAAAGATATCATGTTATCC
>KE154498.1:110661-122245 GCA_000411075.1 Sisymbrium irio | reverse complement strand
ATATATATATATATATACTTTACCTTAATTGATATTTACCTAAATTTGAATTCTGCCAATTGCTACTAAGCGACTTTATTTTCAAATTTTGTCATTAATACTTCCCTTTTTCTTTAATTTGCATATATCATTTGATACCGTCATCTTGTTTACGTTAAAATAAGGTACAAATTTTTATTTTTATTTTTAATGACGTATATTTAATGGTTCTTTAAAACTCCATTTTGCTAGAAATGGTGTTACTATGCTGCCTTAATTCCATCTATTATTCACAGATAGTTAATTTCAGCGAGAAGGACGGCAAAGATAGAATCAACGATCCTATCTTTGTTTAAAGATGGGCTTAGAAAAGTCAGCACCTAAATCCTAACAAAAGAACAAGAAAGTCAAAAACAAATAAGTTGACCGTTGAACAGTATATTTGAATATGCCCGAAACCAACCGGTGGTAATTTGGCAAATAATAATATTAAATAGAAATAAGGGATTGTGTCTGGAACGAAAGAAAAGAGAAAACAAACAAATCAAGAGTGAAGTATATAAAATTTGACGTGGCATACTGGAAATGGAAAAATTCCAGACAATAATAATATAAGATAGAAAACAAAGGCCAATGAAAACGACAGCGTTTAGATCTGTCGTGGATTTGGATGTGTATGTACAGAGAGTGTGTGTGAATCAAGAAGCAGAGGTGGTACTTGTGGGAGTGATATTACGGTTTTTCATGTACGCCAAAAATTGTGAAGGCAATTCCGCTAGAAGCGCTTCCACCACTGAGACCTCTCCATCTGCACTCATACACAACACAACACTCATCAATCAACCAAAACGCTGCTTAAAGCGCAAACAAATCAAGAAAGCAAAACTCACATTGCATGTCTCTTAACGCAACGAACTGGACGATATCACGTGATGCTACGCGACCGCTGGAGCTTTCTAATCTCTCTCCTTTGTCTCCATCTAATACCTACACACAACAACAAGTGTAAGTATGATTGTGCAAATGGAAAACCACAAACGTTGTTAGTGTTTTTCAACTCGTATTAGAAACCTCCATTTCTTTATAGTCAGCTCCTCCTACTCCAACGATGAGGATTGATAATGGGAGATCTGATGCACTGACCAATGCGTCTTTCGTTTCTTGCAGATCAGTTATTACTCCATCCTAGTAAAGAACGGACAAGTTTAGTTTCAATTGTCTTTTACATACCAAAAACACAAGAACCGGGGGGAAAATATATAAACTCACAGTGATTATCAACAAGACGTAATATCTCCGAGCATTTTGAGCGAGTGCCTCGCTTGCGATAGTTGCAGCAGCGTTGATCACGGGGCCAAATAGAGTAGGCCCTGCAAAAGAGACGTTGAAGAGAGCACCATTGTAGGCATTCATGATACCTTGAATCCCATCTACCTGAGAAAGCAAAAAAAGATTATTGAAAATTTGATACAAAGTTATAGTTCATGTTGTTTACGTGAGAAACGTGATTCGGATTTTGTTGACAGACCTCACAGTAAGTACTGCTACCGTTGAGGTTAAAGCAATGTGAAACGGGGATGTCGATAGGACGAGCTCCAAAACCCCACGCGGGAAACTTTTTGTCCGAGTCATAGAACTGCAACACTTCTCCAACTTCAACTATTGCCTGAGTAGAAAGAAAGAAGACCACACACAGTCACCGCTTCTGGATCAAGGAACTAGAAAGGTTGAGCAACAGCCAATTCAAATATATCCAAGTCCTTACTCTCTGGTAGGCATTTAATCGTCCTGTAGGATCAATGTAATGCAAGGAATCTGGGAGGCGAGGATTTCCATTTGAAGCTAATGAAAGAAGAGGGGAAATTGGATTAGTTTTAAGGGAAACTCTGCCCTTCTCAGATCCTTTAACCACAGCGTAAAGTCATACCTGTGAAATCAATTGCGACCATGAAGTTCAATTCGAAACCAGATGCCAAGTATTCTAGGAACGTATGCTGAACAGTTTCAGTAAACTTGTCCACGAAAAGCTGACTCTTTAATGCCTAAAATAAAGGCAAACGGTATCAGGTTTACTCGCATTAAAAATGTATTGAAGCTCTTCATATTGTTGTAGATCAATTTTACCTTGTCTTCATGTTTATGTCCAACACCGGTAGGTAAGAATAGATTGATTCCTTGGCCACTCAAATGAAGCTTTTCTAAGTCTGCAAGTGACTTCTGAATTTTTCTGGCAAAATCCAACAACAAACAAGAATCATCTTCAGCAACTCGTCGTCATATCCCAAATTATAGCGGAAGGAATCTGAGAGTTTGTGGTTACCCGATAAGATTGTGGTTACCATTGCCATTGAAGTCTAAGCACTCTATTACCAGTGGGCTGTCCTGCAATGATTACAGAAGAGAACTGGTACACCTTCCCGTTCAGAAAAACTAAAGATATAAGAAGCCTCTCTGCTTACCTTACTCCCCACTTGTTGAACACTCAGAAAGACTGGTTTCCAAAGTGGATTGGCGTCGTTCTTTAAGACTTCGGTCTTAGCGACCGGGATTGGAGCCCCGTGCTCTACAATCTTAGATATCACCAAAAACGGGTCCTGCCACAGCGAGGAAATTTAGGTTATGTTTATGTCTGAAGTAAAATCTGGTGAGATGGTGAAAGAGAATGACTACAGTAGCTTACACTTTTAGAGAAATGATCCATTGATTCCAAATCCAAGCACCTAAATACTATCTCTGTCGTGGTCTTCGAAGCTAGAGACTCCTCAGCATGGACGATAAGCTTTCCATGGTTTTGTGGCTGAGTCTGCGCAGGAGCACCTTCTTTACGCATGAGCTCTAAGGCAATCGTCCTATTTGATTTGGTGATAATCTGCATGGTTGGTCAGTAAACATAGCATCAGAATCCATAATAATCCATAACAAGCTAAGCACTAAAGTGAGGCTGCTTCTTTAAATTTCAAACAACCAGTAGTGAGAGGAAACTAAAACAAGTAAAAGAGTGTTAGGCAGTGTATACCTCAGACAATGTACATGTTGCTTCGCCGAGAAATTGCTGTTCGTCAAGCTTCAGCATCTGTAATGAAAATCCCCGATCATAAAACATAACACATTTTCAGTAGGGGGAACATGAGAGCACAGTGAGATTCTGCAAATACCTCCTCCCTAGAATTTTGAAACTGAGTGTCTATATCATACACACGAAACCTGTGCAGAAGAAGAAAGGTCGCAAAGTGAGAAACTTTATTGGATTTCCGCAAGTTCGGATATAAGGGGCCGATATATACGCAACTTACAGCAATGTCTGCACAACCTCGAACTGATAACCAATTGAAAAATTCTTAATCCATTTAGGATTCAAAGAATTCGAAACAACTTCAGTTCGGAACAACTCAGCAAGTGTTCCATCTCTTCCTTTAGTGTAAACAACTACCATTGCATCGCTCTGTAAACAAGAAAGATCCTTTATTTGTTACACCGGTCATTCCAATTGACTAAAGAGAGACACTTTCGAGGAATCAAAGCACTTATAGCTATTAAAGAAAAAGCATCATTCTGACAGCTCCACTCTCTCCAAGCAGTTGAAAGAAAGTCATAGCATTTGAGAAACAAAGAATGAACCTTTGAAATGACGTCGCGGTCTCGCAAATTGGAAGCAGAGAACGATAACTGGCGAGCAAAGAAGTAAAGCAATGAGGTGAGAAGAGGAGAATTCAAATCTTTGGTAGAAAGGAAAGGAAAGGAAACAGACCTCGATCTGAGAGAAGAGGCCGTTGAAGCCGCGAGACTTGAGGTAGTAGTCAACGGCGTCGTTAGGACAGGCGTAAGCGGCGGCGGCGGAAGAAGCAGTCCCACCAACACCGACCATTCCACCACCACCACCACCACCACCATCAGACCAGCAGCTTCCCATGACTCAAAAGCTGGATCGAACAACAGAGACAACCATCTGACGGCGAGCTCCCACAAGATTAAGAAGAAGAAAGAAGGGAGATTTGTTTGAGGAGGAGACGAAAGAGGGAAGAAGAGAGAGGAGAGGAGAGAAAATCTGGAAAGAGTGTGGGACCCACTGTGTTTTTCCAAGTCGACGATCTGTCTTTTTGAGAGTCTTCATTCATTTTTTTATATTCCTTTCTTTTTTTCTTCATTTTCTATTATGGACAAATACACCCAATCATTATTGCCAAATTATGGATAGCAACATTATAGTAGTAACTAGTAACCGATATTATTACCCTAATTAGTTACTTGCTTTTGATAATTACATAAACTAAAATATTGCATAAAAGTTACTGGAAAGCTAGACGTATTAAATTGTCTATAAGATAACAACGCGTCAGTCACGTGAGGATATTTACTACCGTGGTGGGATAGTAATTTATTTGGTCCAAACGGGTTTCGATAAATCGAGAATGCTCTTAGTTTATTATTATCAAAGAGAGATATACAAGCCGACGTTTACAAAGATAATTTTGTTATTAGTTCGGTGGGGGAATAAGCGTTTACTTAGAAGAAGTGAATATGAGTTTTATATAATGCGGTGTGACTGGATTGTAAGAGGGAAAATAAAAATGCAACTTTTAGAGGGACGTGAATAATAAGACATAGTAATTTTTACGTAATGACCAATTAAACGTTTTTGCCACCAGAAAGGCAAACAAACCTTTTTCAAAAGCATAATCACAGAACATATATAGGCACCTTTTTCAAACTAAAATAAGCGAAAGAAAATACCTCATTTGATTACTGACAAACACCAATTGTTTCTGTTTTTGAAAATAGGGAGGGTCTCAATGGGTCTTAATTTAGGTTTTAATGGGCCATATATTATCCAAATGAGATGACAGATGTTCCGTCAACGCGGCTTTGTGCCAACATCGACCCGGTGTTTGAACCGATTTCCTTTTCGGTTTGGATCGGATTTTCAGATACCAAATAATAATTTCAATAGGTTGTTAAACAGCTGACTGGGTCACACTAGAAACCAAGAAGAAAGCATTGCCAAAAACTTCGCCCTCAAGGGTTCACATACATGATATGGTCCCAAAACGCTGGCAAAGAAACTTAACACATTGTACTAGGTTGTTGTTACATTTTGTAAGCCAAGTACAAAGAAAGATCCTTGTAGACACAACCCAACAATTTAAAAAGGAAAAACACAAAAAAAAACCAAAAAGTTGAAAAAGATAAAAATTGGAAAAACAAAAAAAAAGCCAGCAAGATTACTCTGGGGGTTTGATGATACAACAAAACTTGCGAAGCCACTTGAACAAGTTTAGAGAACCAAAGTCCAAAAACTTTCTCCACTTCAAAATGAGTTTTCTCCAGGTAATTTACCACCCCCAAGGATTTACAGAGCTGTGGGGTGACAAAGATATATATATATATATATGTTTTTTTTTACCTTGTTAATCTTTTGGGTCTCTTTTCTTTTTTTATCTCTGATAGAAGACGTCTAAGGTTAGTCTGGCTTTTGACATGAAAACTATCTGGCTCATTGGTTAGAACGAGTCCGTCCCATTTGGAAGCTCTTCTCGGTTTTCAGAGCTGCTGCTAAAGTTGGTGTAGTTCTCGACGCTACTTGTTCGATGCTTGCCTGGTCTTGACCGGATGTTCGAACCCATTGGAAATGGTTCCTGCACAGTCATAAGTTAATACAAATGAAGCAGTTCCTCAAAAACAACAAATCTATCCACAAGGAAACACGGACGACTACAGTGAAAACATAAGTAACAAGAGAGATGGTTACATGAAACCGAAGGAGAAAAACATTTGGATAACGAAATTAAGTGACGCCTTATATCTTTGTTACCTGATCACCAGCATTTGGACCGGCGGTGTGGAAGAGAATAGGACGACAGCGTTTGTCTTCGTTCATCAAACTTGAGTTCTGGAAATGAGCAATAAGAGCTGATTTTCCCTGGATCCGACCATATGCAAGAGATGCCACCTTCTCGCTGTTGAATTTTTCCCACTTCTTACCGTTGAATGCCTGTCAGAGATTTAAACTTGTAACGACTGCTTATTACAAACAAATTTGGTACGTCGCAAACACGAATCAATCATGTACCTTGTAAAACGGGACGATATTTTCAGGTTCGGTAAGGTTGATGAAAGCATATCCGACATTGCATTTGTTCTGCAAAGAACGGCAGGTTCATTATATTGAAAATACCATAATAGGCCACAGGGCCTGCAGTATGCTATATTAGATAAGAAGGTAAGAGGCCCTGCATACCTTGAAGTCAATTGGCAAATAAAGGAAATCATATGTTCCTTTACAGTACTCATCAATGGCAGCTAGAAGCATCTTCGAAGTATACCTAAACCAATACAGAACCAAAAAGGAGAAAAGATGAAACATGTTAAAGTGACCATCCTGTAAATCCTACTCAGACCAGAAAATATCAATAACTGCAATTGGATAAAAAGAAGAAAAGAAACGAATTCACTCACTTGTTAGGAATGTTTTTTATCATCAGTGTTGTTCTGCTGTCCTCCCCGCGTAATATGCGATCAACGTCAAGCTCATACAGTTTCTTTTCAGCATTACTAGAGCTAGAATCGCTTCTTCTGTGAGAGAGATTCCTGTATCGTTCATTAGGCAAGTCAAATGAGCCTGGCACTGAAAGCATTGGGGTCCTTCCAGAAAAGAGGTGAGGCATCTGTCGCGATGATCGCAATGCAGCATTTTTTGAATTGGCATCCATGCGATTCCCACCAACATGAGAAAAACCTTTATTAGAACCCATTTCCATTCCATGTGAGGGAGAAGAGCCAGGAAATCCCATGCTACCATGAGAACCAAAGTGGAATCCAGAAGATTCTGGAGATTCAGCTACATAGGCCTGTCTTCTTTCCCAAAACGGCGAGTTTAATACCGGCGCAGATCCAATGTGGTGGTGCACAGGAGATGATGACATGTTCACCATTAGAGGAGATGCTCTAGAGAATGCAGTAACAGGTGGGATGCGCTGAGAAGCAATGCCGTTGACGCGAGATGGTGAGTTAGGCCACATCATGCCGCTTGACGGGTTAAGTTGCTGACTGTTAGAGTTGCTCCACAGGTTAAGGTTCCCACGGTGGGATCCTTGATTTATGGGAGATCCTATGACTGCAAGAAAAAAAAAGCGAAAACTTACATAACTTGCACGAGCAGGTAAATAGAAAAACTTCATCACAATCTTCCATATCGAACTTCTCAGCAATTTAGAATTAGTCAGAAAGTCAAATAATTTGCAGTATACGTATTGGCCACTTTCCCTCTTCACACTCCGGTATTAAACCAACTAATCTATTAAGCTAGCTGAAATGAGGAGCTTATTATCCTACAGTTCACTATTTTTCTTAAAGTTTGCAGTCGTCAGCTACACACACCATCGCTAACCTTAGGCAAGTGTATCAAGGCAGAAAAGCAATTATAAGATATTGTACTTACCACCTCCATTAAACCCATCTACGCCCACTCCACGAACATTGCTCATCATATAGCCTTCATTTGCTTTTTGGCCATCACTGACCATTTCAGAGAATGTGGTAGAGGATTTATATGGACTACCACTTGCAAAGTTGTCAAGGCGATCAGGAAAAGAATGAGGATGAAGGTTTGGCAAGCTTTGGATCCCCATATTTGAACTATCAAAAGGGTTTCCAGACACCTGAAGACCGACAGGCTTATTAGCTGAGATGATTCTAGTCGACGGTGGCAAACCAATAGGAATATCGAGACTCTGATGACGTTCAGTGAAGGAGTTCACAGGTGACCCAACAGAATTATGCATCACTCGCATAGATCCACCATCAATGGAGGTTGAAGCTAATATTCCTGGGTAATTTCTTCCTGAAACAGTCAGTTAAAAGGGTACGTATGAGTTGTGACAAAATGCCAAATCATTCAGAAACGAATAATCATAAACCGTGTTCACTAGTATACCTATGTGTGCTGATGATAGATTATTAAAAGCCATTTTAGGTAGACCCCCCTCAACATCATCTGCGGCAAACTGTGGCGTGATACTGAAAAACCAAAAAAGAAAAACTATGATAAATTCAACATATCAACACAAGTGGCGTTCTTATTAACATCAAATCAGAGCGTCAAATCAGGTTGTTACTGCATCAGTTCACAGCCACAGAGAAAAACTAAGGGAGGATTTATTATCGAGAACCCACCTCGTACCCTCTGGACAGGATGGTGTAAGTTTAAGCCGCCTCCCAGCAATCTCAAACCCATTTAGTCCCCGGAGAGCATCCTCTGCCGCTCGAACATCAAAGAACTCTATGTATATCTGTGAGTTCTCAGGCATCGTTCTACGAAGCTGAAAACAACAACCATAAAATCACAATCACATACTAGTCAATATCGAAAAGCAAGTACAAGTAGAGAGCCAGTGAGAACCTCTCTGATTCCTCCGTATGAACTAACAATTCCGTGAAACTCTTCATTGGTTACAGAAGAATCAAGATTATTAACCAACAGAGCTCCTTCGCTGGTGTTCTCTTTTTCAGAATTTCCCTGATAGAAAAGAAAAAGGAGTAATAAGCAAGATATTAGTCCGCAAATATGATAGTGATAACGCACATAGCACGGAAAGAAACCACAATCGCACAAACAAGGGGGATGGGAACGATGAACAACACCTTTGGGATAGTATAATGAATATCAAGCTTCCTTCCCCTTACGACCCTACCGTGGAGTGCACTCATCGCATTCTGAGCATCCCTTATATCATAATATGATACCATGATAAAGCCACGATTCTTGCCAGCTGTATGAAGAGCCCGGACATCTCCATATTGCTAAACAAGTGAACATGTCATCAATGAGAAACGACGACCTCCAAAATCTTTAAAATAACATATACTGCCATAAATTAGTAAATGTAACCAGACACACGGGTGTAAATAAGTACCTTAAAAAGGACCCTCAGCTCGTTATCTTCAATGATGCTATCCATATTCCTAACAAAAAGTATTCTGGATGAAATCTCTCCTCGAGGAGGCTCGCCAACAACAGAAACATTGCTGCCTCTCTTGCCGTCTCTTTGAGTGACAGACGAAAAAACATCCCCATCTAATTCCATGCCACCAACACTGCTGAATAGGTCAAAATCATCCAAATCATCTCCTGCATTGGTACGAGACTTATGGCCAACCTCACCAACCACTCCTGCAAAAAAATCATCCTCATCTGGAAGAAGATTCCCAATAGTTTGCGCCTCCATCTCTTCTAAAGACTCAGAAGGTTCTTCCTCGCGGTTTGCAGACATAAAGGATAAGTCATCACTTTTTGGTAAGCGCACTGCAAAACCATATCACAAAAAAAAAAAAAATACAAATCAAAAGCAGTCAGTCAGAGCATATGCACAGTTACGTAGTGATAAAGGAGTCCAATCTAAGAAAAAAATACTTGTAGGAAAACAGAATGAGAAGCTCACGTTTTCTACTAAATAACTCAGAGAGAGAGCTGGAAAAGAGACTGCTCTCCCAGTGAGAATCAGATGTAGCTGTTCTTCCTTTAGGGATAAAAGAGGGAAGCGCCCCAGACAAGCTCGATTGGTGCGACATCTGGTAACTGTCAGATGTCCAAGAGGTATTATTTGGTAGATTGGAACGTCTGTCCCCGCCAGCTTCAGGCATTTGGTTGGATTTCATGAACCCAAATTGTTTCTGGACAAGCAAAAAAACACCAAATGTCATATGCATCAAAGGGGAGCAGTACACCTTACATTGCAAATGAATTAAAAAGAGTTAGAATGGAAGAGTTACCTCTGGAGTGATGCGAATGTCTTCATGAAAAGGTGTCGGCACACCTCTGGTTTCCAAGATATCAGACGGCATTGTACAAGAGCTGACAAAACAAAAATATCCAAAGAATGAGGGAGGGAGAGAGAGAGAGAGAGATCAGACTCTTCTTTTTTGGGGGTTAAGTATATGAATTTGCAACAAATTTGGCCACCTACAGGAATGAAAAACATAAGGGGACCCCAAACACCTTGAAAATTACCAAAAAGATCAAGTCTTTAAGCAATTCCATGGATAAAACAGGAGAGATATCTTTGACTAGAGGAGTCAAGAGTACCAAATTCACCAAAATTCGGATCTTTTTGTTGAATTATAATATTCAAAGCAGAGAGAGAGAGAGAACCAAATTCAAAAACTTTCAGCAGGGAAACAAAAACCCTAACCAACAAATTCAAACATACAGAATTACACAATTATATGCTTCTGCTTCTTACCGAAATGGATCTCGTGAAGGCTTGTTGTCCGAAAAGAAACAAAAAGAGGAAAATTCTTCTTCTTCTTCTTTCTTCTTTCTTCTGTTTTTTTGCTTTTTTGTCTGTTTCTATCCAATCATAAACCAGCAGAGGAGAGAGGAGCAGTCGGAATTATATAAATTCCAAAGGAAAAAAAACAGAAAAGTGAATCGGTGCTCCTTCCTCTCTCTCTAACGACGTCACAGCACCACTAACTTGCAAGGAAGACGGCGTAAGCAAACGCAACCGTAATAATTGTATAATTCCGGCGATACTCCGATCCTCTGAGCCTTTGATTCCGGCACTCCCTCCAAGGAGAGAGAAAGAGAGAAAGAGAGAGAGAGAGAGTTTGGTTTTCGGTTAGTTGGATTAGGAAAAATAAAACTAAAACAAAAAATAAAATAAAAATGGATGGAACAAGACAAAAGACGAGAAAGAGAGAAACACAAAGACAAAAGGATTTTGCTACGCTGTTTCTGCCATGGATCTAGCGTTACGCTTTCAGCTTTTATCTCAGCCGTTCGATTTTTCGATCACCTCGCTTTTTTGGGTTTTATATTTATATACTAATGATTTAAACTTATCTGAATGACAGTATTAATTTAAGTATGATAAATTAAATAGATTCTTGTATGTCAAACTGGATAAACTTTTGTGTGGGTACAGAAAATCTGTTACGTGGGAAATCAGATTAAACGATAAAAACGTATTAACGACAGATAAAAAGGATAAACATTGAAGATAACGTTTTCCTTTGTTTTTTTTTTTATTACCAAAATTCAAAATTATCTTTTTAAAATGATACCTTTCTTTTCCCTTTTTGCTTGTTTTAGTCTTCACGTTCTTTCTCATTCTTTCGTTTTTCACGTATCATACACCGAATCAGCAAATCTAGTAATTACCTAATTAATGGATTTTGTAGCTGACCTCCTCCCTATCTATATATATATTTACTCTAATTCGGGAGATATAAAAGTGTACAACTAAAGTTCTTTGCATTATCTAAATTATAAACCATTTTAATGTTGAAAAAAACATAAGGATCTTAGTTCATATACAGAATTGATATTTTGAAGAAACAAAAACAATCCAAGAGTTTGTACCAAAAAATAAAAGTTATACGTCAGAGATTACAAAACGAATAAACAGAACCACGAAAAAAAAAAACAACCAAGGCTTTAATTTGCTATAAAATATAATTACCAGTTCTTAAATAAGCATTAAATAATATCGTTTAGCAGAATATTTATTTGAGAAAATTTGCATGAATATTACTAAAATTTTAAAAAATTTGAAATCTAACCCTTCTATTTAGAAGTTTGAAAACTAACTTACTTAACATCTAAAATTAC
>KE154498.1:88983-110220 GCA_000411075.1 Sisymbrium irio | reverse complement strand
AATTTTTAAATATATATATAAAATATAGATATTTTAAAATATTTTATTTTAAATAAAATTTTATCTCATAATTAATAATGGGTATTTATGTTTTCAAACTTTTAATTAGATAAATTAGTTTTTAAATTACAAAAAGTTTTAAGAATATTAATCCAACTCTATTTATTTTCCTTAATCTTCAAACATGTGTCGAATACAAAGCTTTCCTCTAGTAATTGTATACAAAAGCTGAGCCGAGCTATATTATATGGATTAGAGCCACGCTGAAGTTGCTTAGCTGAAAGATAGAGAAAGCGAAGTTGTTGTTGTTCGAAAAAATTTAATGGCTAGACGCGGCGTGAAGGATTAGACAAGGAATTTTTATTTTTCTTTAACAAGAAAAGCATTTACCCGTTTAATAACCAAGAAAAGCATTTATTCTTAAGACGCTCTTCTCAATGTCTCCACGTGTCAATCTTTTGATGGTTGGCGTCAACAAAACTAGCATCAAACAAAATCCTTCGACTGCGCTCCGATCCTATGCACCTTTCGTTTGCACGCCGTTGGATTGATTCATCGCATCTCTTTTATCTTCGACTCCCGAAGACAAACAATTGGTAGGTATTGCACTAACATCAAATCTAACCTAACCTGACCGGTCCTGAACCAAATTCCCAACCGGTTCCAGTTGTAGCATCAAGCTATCAACCAGCACTAACAGACAATCTTCTTGTTTATTAATGATAACTTAGGCTGTCATCTGATGGTACTTCAAATGTAAGATTACCAAAGCTACGATAATCTTACATTAAAGTTTGTTGTTTTACAGTCTTTCATTACGATTTATATTTATGCTCAAAATTATCAATGGTTACATTGTGTATGATGATATAACTAAGATTCGATTATCTGTCTGTTTTTACCTTAAAGTTAACATGTCATATAAATTATGTTAATATACTTATCTATTGATGTTTAAGTGAACATTCCAATTCTACTTAAGTCTACTCTAAATGATACTAGAATCTCTTGCAAACATAAGTAGCAATGTGTACTATATCCTTCCATTGGTCACATGCCAAATTTACCCAAAATTATTTAATGCTTTTGTAATTTTCTACACAAATAAGCCTAGAAACCAAATTTTCCTTGCACGCCATATGGTACGTATATAGGATAAGTCCAAGCGTATAATATGAGTCATATGACACAGCAAACACGACTAAAAATGATACGCATGTATACAATACGACGACTTAATTATAGATTCAACAATAGTTTTTCAAAATCTTTTCCTTTGATTATGTAAGGAACATATCATTGGAATATGGAAGAACACGGGTGGAGAGGTGCAAGACGAGAGGAAATCAACCGATATATTTGTTTAGAGCAAAAAGACTTTACTATAACTTAATTATATAGATCAAAGCAACCGATATTGTTTAGAAAGTATAAGAATCATTAATTCAATAATCATTAAACAGTGTTACAGGATGCGTTAGTTATTGATTAATTTACATGGTCCATGCGGTCTCCCATACTGGTCGTTCGTTATATCTCTATAAATTTCGTCGGTATATTGACTCTTTTTACTTAAAACACTTTTTTATATTTTTAATTCTTGTAGCAGGAAACAATTGAATTTTCAAGTATTTAATAAACTTTGTGTTATTATTAATTCGTTTTAGTTATGGGCTGGATTTAAAGACCCCTGATAACCATATTAAGTGGGTCTGGCCCATATGGCACGTAAATCCAGCCGTGGTATCATGGTAACACACTATGACCAGTGCAGTAAATGGTTTGATAAGTCTATGGTCTCCGAGACGACGTTTTTTCTTGTGTTGTGTTTTTTTTCCCAGAGAAAGATTGTATTGATAATTGAACCATAAGATGACAAAAGATCTGAAAATAAAGTCAGTGAATTTTTAAGAACTTTCGGAGTCAAGAGCCAGAAGAGTAATTTCTTGGAACTAAAGGTAACAGAACAAAAAAGGCATCCGAAAACAAAGTAAGCTAAAACAGAAAATTATCAAACAAAAGGAAAAAAAAACGATCTACATATATTGGTTTTGAACTAAATAACAGGCATGAAATAGTTAAAAAGTAGAGGGAGTGAGGAATACGAACCATTTTGGCGTATCTGACCATAAACAAGTTTTGTAATTTTGTATGTATTCACAGCTATATAATAAAAGAAGTGTGAGTGACTTTAATAATAAGGCCACAAGTTTGGGTTAAAAGATCTTTCCTCTGTTTTTCATTACTACTATTTATTTACTGACCAAACTGCATTCGTGATATTGACTTGACTTCAAACAGCTACATTCCAACTTTTATTTTCTTTTCATTTTTTCTTAACATCCGATTTTCTTTGTCTCACATATACAGTTTTGAACGCAAAAGGGCATCTCTGTCAATTCGATGAGAAAATGGTGCTTTTTCTTTCTGTGTTCTGTATTAGAAAACTTGTCAACAAATTTCAGTCCAGATTCGCTTTTAATTTTTCCTTGAAAATAACTTCAATTTCGCCATAAATCTCGTTAACAGTTCGTTATGGTATAACATCCATCTAATACACGGTGCAGCAATTATTTGGAAACTGGAAACCTATGGATTAAAAACTAGAAGAACAAAGATACAACAACGTTAGCATTACAAAGAGGATGTGTAGTTACTTATAGAACAAGAAACATGTCGAACAACACCGTCTATATCTCCTTGATAGCCTTCAAGACATCGAGCATGGTCGGTCGGTTAGCTGGAGTTTCAGCAATACAGTGCACCGCAATCTGAAGCAGACGAAGCATAGACTGTTTCAAAGCAACTGTTAGAACCAGAGGATCAAGAACATCCCCAGCTTTCCCTTTGTTAATCTTCTGAACAACCCAACCAACCAAGTTCCCTCCTTCACTCTCTTTGAAGTCTGGACCGGTTGGCTCTTTCCCCGTCACCAGCTCCAGTAAGATCACTCCAAAGCTGTACACATCTCCCTTGGTTGTTGCTCGTGCGCTCTGACCATACTCTGGTGGAATATACCCGAATGTACCCGCGATGATTGTACTCACATGAGTCTCACAGGCACTGATCAGTCTCGCTAACCCGAAATCCGCAACCTTTGGCTCAAACTCACTGTCCAAAAGAATGTTGCTTGCTTTGATGTCTCTGTGTATGATGTGAGGGATGAAACCGTGATGTAGGAAAGCTAGTCCTCTTGCAGCTCCAACCGCGATCTTGAGACGTTTGGACCAGTCTAATACCTCTAGAATCCCTGTTTGGTTCCTTAACCAATGGTCCAAGCTTCCATTTACCATGTACTCATACACAAGAAGCTTCTCTTCACTGAAGGAGCAGTATCCGAGCAAAGACACCAGATTCGGATGCTTCACTTTCCCAAGAGTCTCCATCTCAGCCATGAATTCTCGGTTTCCCTGCGTTTTGGCTTCGCTGAGCTTCTTAACCGCCACTGTTTTCCCACCAGGTAAACAAGCTCTGTAAACCGTCCCAAAGCCACCATCTCCTATGATGTTCTTCTTACAGAAATGATCTGTGCCCTCCACGATGTCAGCTAAACTCACCTTGAGAAGCGGCTGCTCGAACATAGCCACATTGATGCTCAGTGGCTCCCTCGATCTGCTTCCACTTAGGAAATACAGATTCTGATCAATGAAGCCTTTTAATCTGCTTTCCTCCATTCCCTCTGGATCATCTCTCTCCTTCACTCTCTTTCTCATTACCCATCTGCGCACAGAGAAAATAGAGGCAAAGATGATCATTAAACTCCCAATCAAGATTCCTGCAAATTCCCAAGCACTCAGCAAAGTCTTATCAATCTTGCACTCTGACCCAATCACTCTTCCACACAAGTCTTTGTTCCCAGAAAACAACGCTTTGGAAGGATCATTGCAAACACCATCGCTCGGTACATCTCCTTGCAAACTGTTCTCGGCTAGATTCAAGAACTGCAGATTGGCCAATCCGCAGATCTTTGTTGGTATGTCTCCAGATAAGCTGTTCTCAGAAACATCAAGGTACTCCAGCTGCATGAGATTACCAATATCTGAAGGAATATCTCCAGTGAACTGATTCTTGTGCAAATCCAAGTTAGTCAAGTATGACAAATTCCCCAATGAGCTTGGCAAGCTACCCATGAAGAAGTTATCGCTGAAGTTCACTGTTTCAACTTTCCACGCCAATGAGCTGCAAAACAGATGTTCTACAGGACCTGAGAACCTGTTCTGCTGAATAAAGAGACCTACTAGGTTAAGCATTCGAGACAGCTCTGATGGAAGCTCGCCACTTAGCTTGTTGAAACTCAAGTCCATGTGTGTCAGCTCTTTCAAGTTCCCAAGAGAAGCAGGAACGGATCCATCCAGCTTATTCTTGGTCAAGTTTAGCTTCACTAAGCTACCCAAAAGGCCAAAGCTTTCCGGTATATGTCCGTTGAGCTGATTATTCGCCAAGTTCAATCCCTGCAACTTAGGAGAATGGCCCATCTCCTCTGGAATGGAACCGGTAAGGTTATTTCCAGACAGATCAAGTTTTGTTAGGTTGGTTAAACGAGAGAGTGAAGCTGGGATCTCTCCCGAGAGATGATTGTTGCTCAGCAAGATCTCAACCACTACCACACAGTCGCCGAGTTCTTCAGGTATAGGACCGGTCAATCTGTTGTTGGAGAGATCAAATATCCCATGGTGCTGGAGAAAGCTCAGATCAGGCATGTCGGTTTGATGGAAATAAGCAGAGGGCTTTGATGGAATCGAACCCGAGAGATTGTTGTAAGAAAGAACCAGGCATTGAAGCTGAGCAAGAGCAGTGATCTTGTCTGGAATCTGTCCTTGGAGATTGTTGTTGCCAAGGTCCAGCGTAGTCAAAGAAGTACACTCTCCGAGCTCACTTGGTATCTTACCCTGAAGCTTGTTTGAATTCAGATTCAGGAAAGATAAAGAAGTCAGCTTCCCAACCTCTCTTGGGATTTCACCTCTGAGCTGATTATCACTGAGAACAAGCCGCTTCAGTGAAGCCGCATTACCAATCTCTGCAGGCAAATAACCTCCTAGACGGTTGTAAGAAGCCGAAAACTCCATCAAGTTCGTTGAGTTCCAGAGACTCACAGGGATCTCTCCAGTGAAGTTGTTTGAATCCAAGTCTAGCGCCATCAATGGGAGCTTAGAAAGATACTCAGGTATAGAACCATTGATCTGATTGTTCATAAGAGCCAGCTGCTGAAGATTAGTACATCCAACGAAGACATCCTCGATGCTTCCTGTAAGGAAATTCACAGACAGATCAATATCCTCCAATGCACCTGAACCACAAAGCTCCCGAGGAATCGAACCAGTTAACAAGTTGCTAGCGAGATTAAGCTGCTTCAACATTGGACAATCTTCAATCTCACGAGGGATTTCTCCTGAAAACCGGTTGCTAGCAAGCAAAAGCGAGTCCAAGTCCTTCCATTTGCCGATCCAAGAAGGTAATGGACCAGAGAGCTTATTCTTATCAGCAGAAAACGCCAGCAAAGGAATCTCTGATAGCTCAAAAGGCAGAGAGCCAGAGAGATCATTAAAGGAAAGCATAAGCGTCTTGAGATTCTTACACTTGCCAAGCTCAGGAGGGATCACTCCGTTAAGCTCGGCGGAGACAAGATTGAGTATGCTCAGGTTCTGCAACTTTCCTATTGACTTGGGGATGGAACACTTGAGTGGGTTGTAAGAAAGGTCAAGCTTTGCTAAGTTGTTCAGCTTCGATATCTCGTCTGGTAATGGTCCTTTGAAGGAGCAAGACTGTGCAACAAAGTTCTTGAGCAACGAAATGTTGCCAATCTCCGGCGGGATTTGACCGGAAAGTTGGTTCATTCCCATGTAGAGATCAGAGAGGTTACTTAGTTTACCAATTTCTGGAGGGATTTTGCCAGAGAGCGAGTTGTTGGAGACATCAAGCGAAGACAACGCAGGGAAGCTGAGGAAGAATGAAGGAGGAAGAGAGCCTGAGAGACAGTTGTCACTTAGGTCCAGGTACAGAAGCCGAGGCAACTCGCCGAGTCGACTCGGAAGGGGTCCCGTCAGTGAATTTCCAGAGAGATCGAGTGTCTGAAGCTGTTTCAGCTTCCCGAGCTCAGGAGGGATTTCTCCGGAGAAAGAGTTGAGGCCGAGACGAAGCGACTTGAGGTTTCTCAGCCTTGCAATCCCCTTCGGAATCTCTCCGGTGAGAGTGTTCTCAGAGAGGTCGAGGTCGGAGAGAAACCGAAGGGAGAAGAGTAAAGGAGAGAGCTTTCCTTTGAGAGCCATGGAAGGTAGAGAGAGAGACACCACTCGCCTGAAACGGCAAGTTACACCGACCCAACTGCACGAGGAAGACGAAAGGTTCCATGAAGAAAGGACTGTTGGGTTTTCGAGCGAAGCTCTGAAAGACATAAGAGAAGCCGTCTCGTAGCTTGCGTCATCAATGGCTGACGAAACAGAGGAGAAGAGAAGAAGGAACGAGAAAGCCATGAGAAACGCCATGACCAGAGAGAAGGAAAGCCTGAGAGAGTTAAAAAGAGCTTCTTTAGAGAGAAAGTCCCATTTTTTAAAGAAGAGTGAAGAAAAAGGTGAGGAAGATTAATCAAAACGCCATTAAAGAGAGAAGCTTTTAGGCGCGAGGAAGATGAAGGAGAAGAGAGAGAGAAGAAACTAGTAATGCACGCAACTCACGTGACGTAGACCATTGTTTTTAAAAGTTCGTAACGGCAATTTTAATCCTTTTTAATTGTTTTAATTGTTTTAATTGTTTTGATACTCTCCTTGTGTGTTTGTTTGCGTGAATAAAGATATTTCCGAAAGGGAAAATAGAAAAGAGGGTTTTTTTTTATGATGAGTAAGATGGAGATGAAGACATGATGGGTCATAGAGTACGGCTAGAATCTTCAGAAATCATAACCACTGTACCATGATAAAGCTGACTGGTTTGGTCTACAACAATATTCAAACTTTGTGTAGTGAAAATTGTAATTTCTCAACAAAAAATTTATGTTTTTCCTTTTTGTGTTTCGTCCTGAAGCTGGTGATATTGATGTTATTATAATAAATGTGATATCTGATCAGGCTTTTAAGTAAACCAGCTACGTCGATGATAAATACTCTCTCAAGTTCAATTATACATACAGTTAATAATCTGTTTTGGGGAATTGTTGCATTAAGTTCGATTATATTTACAGTTAATAATTTGTTTTTGAAAATTGTCGCAAGTTAACAGTAGTACTTTATTTACTTGAACTCCTTGCTTCCACTCCTTATTTACACTGGTCAGAAATGCACTTGCGTCTTTCGGTTATTTTCATTACAGAACAAAACAAAATTGTCAGTCAACATATAAACCCACTTATTTTGCAGGTTTTAAAATTATTGTTGAGTAAATTTGTTTCCAATCTTTGAAGGTAAATAACAGCGAAGATGGGGTTCAAATTAATAAAATAATAAATCCGAGGTAATTGTATGGTCCCCTACATATAAGTTCCAAACAAATTATGAAAAGGGTCGAAGAACAGAGTTCCCCCACATGTCTACTTTCCCTTTTGGGAATGTTAGGAGCTTTACCCTTCGGGTTCGGGATCTGTTTCCATTTTCTAAACACGTATCATATCCATTTATTCATTGCAATGTAACAGATGTATATTATATTTAAAAATCTTTAACAAGTACTTGATTTAACCTTATACAGTAAATTGTTAGGAACCTTTCATAAACCTATAATTTATTGTATTTTTTAAAGTTTGGTTTTATTTCTATTTTGGAGCAAAAACACGTATGTAACTATCGTTTTGAGGATTAACATCAACCTCAAACAACACTTAATTTTTACCATTACGAGTATATAAGTATGAAATAGATGTTCTGTACAGATTATTGAATATGATTAATTATAAGGCTAGTAGGCCTCTTACTAGTGATTTATAGTAAGTTCATTACAGGTTAAACACAGTTTCAAGCTCACGCAGCTCATAATCATATGGCCAGGGAAAAAAAACTGCTACATACAATAGATGGATCCTGCCAAGATAATAAGTTAAAACGAACATGTAATCGATATTTCGAACTGATGTGGACGAGCTCGGCAAGTGAAAGATTTTTGGAAGTAGAAAAGCTGAAAATGGGAATGTTTTTGGAATTGGCGCATCAGAGAACCAAACCACTTTGAGTCCAATTAATTGAGTGATAGTGTCATTCGATTCTTTCTTCTTTTTCTTTTTGATCCAATTAATAATTAAACTATATAGTGCTATTAAGTATTAACAGCAAAGCTGAGGAAGAAAATGACATGGACTTGCGTTCGTCAGATATTTTTTCTCATAGAACCAGACGAGAGCTATAGACATTAATTTCTGAAGTAATTATTAGATTTGTTTGACTTCTTTGGGTTGAAAATTATAAGAAAGTCTCAATGCTACAAACAAAGATTCATTTACAATAAGAATAGTACAAAGATTTTGCAAATTGACCCCACCATTATGATGATAATTACAAATCTTCCACAATAATTTATATCTGAAGCCTCTCTCGAAAGTCAAAACAAACCTAACAAGACTCTGTGGCTCATCTCTATTAAAAAGATAGAAACAAGGGAGACATCGAATTTCTCTCTCTCTCTCTCACACTGTACATAGAAATGTTTGTGATCAGGCATTGATCTCGGAGTTGCATTGGTTCTCTCTGCTACAGCTTCTTCTTCCCCAGAACATGCTTGAGCAAGTTGTTGTCTTCCCGAGTCTTTGCCCTTCTTCAATCTTCTCCTGCTCAGTCGTTGTTGCCCGAGGAGGACAAGGTTCGTCATGTTCTTCGCTATGTCTCTCTGTTCCATGTGTCTCAAAGTTTGGACATGTTCCATCGTTGCAGGTGCACATTGGAATGTTGACTGAAGGAAATGGGCTACATGTTACCGGACAGAACATATCAGATGAAACCGAGGCTGCTCGAGTCTTGCTACGTTGTTGCTGTTCTGTTGTCGGTGACGATTGATCTGTTGCGTCTCCCGTGTGAAGCATACACGGCGCACAGAACCCAAGTGACATAGGTAACTTCATTTCTCTGGTCAGAGAGCTTGGGAGTCGTTTAAAGGAGACTATTCCGTGTCTGCAAAGAGGGCAAGGAATTGAACCGGGCGGCCCAACTGTCACCGAGGGAACATTGCTCGATGAGCAAAGATATAACGCGCATCTAACACATAGCTGATGCTCACAACCTGAAACTCAAAACCCACGACTATCGTTAGGTAAAAATCCTTCAAAAGGGTATGACAAGAATTTAGAACCGACCTTCAGCAGCAACAGTGCATGTTCTTTCCAGGCAAACCGCACAGATATCAACCTCATCTGTGATGGTTGCTGACTGCAACCCGAACTCTCTGCAAGGAAATGGCCAAGAATAAAGTAACCCGAGCCATATTGAGATCATAGTCGTGGAGTTCTAAGACGCGATAAAGGTTTCGTCGTTACCTTGCGATGTTGAGTATACTCAAAAGGGGCAATGATAAGTAGTTGGAGTGAGGGAACCCTGGAATGACGACATCAGAATTTGGCGAAAGCAACGGTTCTAACCAATGACGACTCCACATCCGTGCTATGTCAATTGGTAGCCACCTAGAATTTTTTTTTTGAAAAGAACAGGTTCCATTAATGTCAAATATTTCCCCGGAACTGGTTTTCTGAACATGAAACGAAACAATACAAGAGACTGTAGAGGAATAATTTACCCATTGCAGTTCAGTGTCACCTTTCTTGCACCTCTTGCAAGGAGAATCTACAAATGGAGAAACACAGAAGATGGAGATTCTCACAAACTTGTGTATCAAAAATAGAGAAACAAAAGAGTAAACTTAGTAGCGTTCGTACCTGACAACATTTCAGATTCCCACCACAAGCGGCATAGTGCAAAGGCGTGCTTCCTGCTCCTACAAGAATAATCAAGACCAACATCATCAGCTTGGGAGCAGAGTATAAAAAGAATGTTTTAGTCATCTTAGGAGCGGATAGAGAGGTGATACCAATCATATCCATTGATGTTCCATAATGAAATGTCACAGCGGAAACATTCGCTTCAAGATCAAGCAAAAGCTGCACACAATCAAATAATCCGTTTAAGGCAGCCATGTGAAGAGCTGTGATTCCACCGTCAGCCGCCTTATTCACAAATTTAGACAATGCGCTGCAACACATAGAAGACAGTATTTTTTGTTGTTGGAAACTATATAGTCAAAATCAAAGCCTTACAACACATAGAAGATGGTTTCCAAAAAGAAAACCTTCGCTCGGATTTGTTCCTGGCTGTGACGACAGCAGTCTCAGGAAGAGGGTTTAGTTTCTCGCTAGGTACAAAGTCTGCCAAAACCAGTCTAATACACCTGGCGTGACCATTCACAGCAGCGAAATGAAGCGCTGTTCTTCCAGCTAAATAATCAGCTCTCGTAACCTAGAGAAAGAAGACGATGTTTTTTAAAAAAAAAGAAGCAAATCTGAATGAAAAAAGAATATACATTTGTTTCAACTAAACAACTCACATTGCATCGAAAGAGCAGGAGAGTTTGTACAACTTCCCAATGTCCGTATCTACAGGCTTGCATCAATGCCGTCTGAAACAAGATTCATTTTACCCAACTTAACAATATCCCTAACTTTTACTGGATTTGGAATGAATACTTGCATTCACAATAAGAGACTGAACTTGAATCTGAAAAAAATCGAATTTTTTTAACCAGAGATCTTGTAATCTCTCGTCACGCAAGGATCATACGAAACCAAGTCAAATATTCTCACTCTATCAGCTCAAACAGCCAAAGATATCACAAGTTACTCGTATAACACAAAGTATCGAACTTGGATCTTTGCATACAGCTAAAGAAAGGTTCAACATTTCGAAATCGCAAATAAGTAGACTTGAGAAAATTAAAATTGAATCTCAGAAATACCTGGCCGCAATAATTTCTCGAGTTCACATCAGCTCCGTTCTCGAGCAACAGCCCGACGATCTAAACATGGACAAAGAGTTAAGAGAGAGAGAGAAGGAAAACAACAAAAGAAAGACAATTTTTTTTTTAAAAAAGGGAAAAGATATTTGTGAAACAGTTAATTAGGAAAGGAAAGGAAAGGAGACCTCGTTATGGCCTTTAGCGGCGGCGAAATGCAACGGAGAATTGAGACCACCGAAAGTAGAGTACTTGGCGAGGCAAGGATTACAATCGAGTAGCATCTTCGCCTCCACGTAATCACCATCTCTTGCAGCTGATACTAATCGCTCGCCGGACGCCGAACAACCAAACGAATTTCCCATTTATTTCTCTCTCTCTATTTTCTTCTTCAGATGAGAATAATCTATCTTGCTCTCTTTCGCTACAAACTCTCGAATTCAATTGGATGTGACCAACAAAATTAGGTCAACCGTCGTGGAAAAGCTACAGAGAGGAAAGAATCAGGGGATTAGATATGATACTCGAACAGCACGCGAACTCTCTCTCTCTCTCTCTCTCTCTCTATAGAGTTTTGTCCGTATGAGACAAAAAGAAAGACAAGGAAGATGCAGGCGCAAAAACATTCACTTGACTTTCCTATTTTGCCCCTATATCTCTTCGTTGCTTCGTCGACTTCCACTTTCACTTGTCCCACTCACCCCACGTGGCGTTTTTCTATTACATCTTCTTCCAGTTTGCTTCTTCCTCCTTTTTTAATTCAAAATAAATATTAAGGGGATGGCTTCTTCTTCTTATAATTCCGATCCAGATATTTTGTTTGCTTGATTGATACCTGCTGATACATCTAAGTAATAAACTTATGACAAAAAGAGAGCCATCTTTATTTTTATTTTTGTCAAAAATTGAAAATAAAGTTGGGTTCCAACTTCCAATTCAAAACTTCCAAGCATCAAACGACAATGGCAAAATAAAAACAAAGGTCAACATGAAGCTTCAAGCTCAAGGGAAGTACATTATGTATATTTTCTATACTATAGTTTCCATCTCCTCCAATAAATTCACCAGTGCATCCGGGCTCGATTTGGTCGGCCATGACTTGGGATCCAGCACCGACACAATACATCCTACTTGTCCGCATGGCGTTATCATGATTTCCGCACGGCAAAAGTTGGACGAGGGCACAAATCTCCACCGTTTTACAGCCTTTATGAGATGACGCTTTTACGCAAGAGTGGATTGTCATTGCCTTGGTGCCTCGTAGTCTCGTAGTATGTTTCTTGAATCAGAATTAGACAGTAGTCCTTAGTACCAGGGCATTGCTGCTGCAGCAACATAATCTAATTTAATCACTCTTTATAAATCCTCTAAAACCAGTATAACTACTAAACCGGATGATTTGAAATCATGTACCTCGATCCTGAAAACAGAGACTTGGTTCCCTGGATTGAGTCTTCTGTTCATAAGAATAATATCTCCAACGGACGGTAAATAATCCCATGTCTTTCTTTTTCGACTAAATTAAAGAAAGATTGCTTCTGTTTTATTTTATGACTAACAAGGAAGGCCTGGATTGGTTTATGACTTGTTCTTATTTAAAAATCCAATGGTGGAGAATGGTTAACTAGTACATTTAATAAACGAATAAGACCAAAACTATCGTTAGATATTTTTCAATCAGCAATCAAGTAAAGTTTATATGACTAAATTCTTTGCGAAATTGACATTTCAGGGCGGTTGAAATGAGTCATTCACACCCAGAAGAAACAAAGATGAAGCGTGAAAGGCAAATGGAAGGCGCACGTTAGCTCAGGTGGAGAATAGACGACGCAACGCAACTCCGTTACTCTCTAGTTTATGTCATGCAGCATTGCAGCCTGTTGCGAAGAATACGCGTCCCATTTAAATAGAATACGAGTAAAGCGTATAAATAACACGTGTAATTATATAGTTGGTTAATAGAAACCAACTTTCTCTCACCCACTCTGAATCAAATAAAGGTTTTTAACCCTTTCTTACCCGCCTTCAATCGCAAAAACCCAAAAACAAAAAAAATTATCAGAGAGAAAAAAGAGAGTTCGATCAGTAAATGGCGGCAGGAAACGATGATCTGGAGGGGAACCGAATGTCGGCGAAGGATCGAGGGATCGGAAGCAGAGGAGGTGAGCGGAGTGGAATGGGACCGCCGCCTAGGCCGGCACCGTTGGTGTATTCAGAATTTGGCGATGACGGCTTGTCTTCACAGTGGACGTCGTGGCTTGTTCCGATGTTCGTGGTGGCTAACGTGATAGTCTTCGTGGTGGCGATGTTCGTCAACAACTGTCCTCAGCATTCCGAGTCTCATGCTCCTAACCAGCACTGTGTCGTCAGGTTCCTCGGCAGACTCTCCTTCGAGCCTCTCCGGAACAATCCTCTCTTAGGTCCTTCTTCTCGCACGTACGTTTGTTTCATCTCCCAATCTTGTTAGAGTTGGAATTTAGGGCTTTTTGGTAGATTTATGTCGGTTACTATGATTTAGAGATCGGATTCGAAATTCGATAATATGATTTGAATTTGGTTTGATACTTGAAAGATTGGAGACGTTAGGATCACTTGAGTGGTCAAGAGTTGTGATGAAACATGAAGCGTGGCGTCTCTTGACATGTATATGGTTACACGCTGGTGTTATTCATCTTGCAGCTAATATGTTAAGTCTCGTCTTCATTGGTATTCGCCTTGAGCAGCAGTTTGGTTTCGGTATGCCAATTCCTTTTCCTCCTTTGATTACTTTTGAAATGATGAAGTGTTGTTGAAAATCTTGAGACTGTGAGTTTGCAGTTAGGATTGGAGTTGTATACCTAGTATCAGGGATCGGAGGAAGCATACTGTCTTCGCTCTTTATCAGAAGCAGTATCTCTGTTGGAGCTTCTGGTGCTCTCTTTGGCCTTCTTGGCTCCATGCTTTCCGAACTTCTCACCAACTGGACTATCTACTCTAACAAGGTTAATCTCTCTATACTATGAAACCTTTTGGAAGTTGCAAGTACTTAGTTCATGTGATTTCTATGGAAGGTTAACTTATTTCTTTTCTTTTCGTTGGGCGCACAAGTAACAGATTGCCGCACTCTTGACGCTTTTGTTTGTCATTGTGGTAAACCTGGCTATTGGGATTCTGCCTCACGTTGATAATTTTGCTCACGTCGGTGGATTTCTAACCGGTTTTCTCCTCGGTTTTGTTCTGCTGGCTCGTCCCCAATTCAAGTGGTTAGCAAGAGAGCATATGCCACAAGGCAGACGTCTGACATCCAAGTACAAGCCTTATCAATACCTTTTGTGGCTCCTCTCTCTGGCTCTCCTGATCGCCTGGTACAAGTTTGCACTCCCCAAGAATCATTTCAGTTTTAAATATAAGGATTTGTGCTAATGTTTGTGTGGGGATGTTTGCAGCTTCGTGGTGGCGCTGGTGATGCTATTCAGAGGAGAAGACGGGAATGATCACTGCCGCTGGTGTCGCTACCTGCGCTGTATTCCCACCTCAAGATGGAGCTGTGACAGCTTCTGATAAGTCAGCAACATGTTTTACTTTGTAAATGCATATATTACATTATATAGGTCCTTTTATGATTTCCTTTGCTAGTAATTCAGGGGATGGTGGTGATCGCTGTGTGTTACTATTTGTTACGGTAAAAAAATGAGAGAAAAACAATTTGTTTTACAGAAAAGGTTTATATCAATCAACTCAGAGCTCTAAGTTGTGATTCCCACGTCGTGACTGGACATCACTACAAATTATTGAAGTTTTTTATCACACAAATGTGGACCCCTATCCATCATACACGTAGCCTGTTGGTACGAGATCTGTACCGTAGGATCCAGTCAAATCAAAATACAGAACAGAGAGTTATCACTGTCTGTACTTGTATGTCGAAATCTAATTTACACATTCCAATCACACTTTCTTTATCCTTTCAACTATTAAAACAAAATAGGATCAGAACTGAGAAATGAAGAATGCATCTTGGATTTCTCACTTTGGATTCGATTTAACTGGTCAGAAACTCCTCCGTAACCCGGGATCCCATTATCAGAACGCTGATCAAACGATCGTTCTGCAGCCGCTGTGTAGTAGTAATACTGTCCCTGCGCTGACCTCTTGTAGCCACTCTCTGAAGAAAACTCTTGAAGCCTCTGTCTTGGGGCACTTTGTGACCGGACTTTTGCTCTGTAAGACTCAGTGTTAGCCATGTAGTTAGGGTGATACCCAGAGTAGTACTCGTACTCGCTTCTCGTAGGCGTGAACGGCGTTCTTCTCCTCGAACCGCCGCTGCTGCTTCCTGGTCTAGACTTTATTTGTGGACTGTTATCCACACTTGTCGGGATCATTAGAGATCCTCTTTTCCTTGGTGACTCCTTATGGTAGGAAGGGAAGTGAGGCTTCCAAGTGTCAACTTCTAGGATCTTGTCATTGTCTTCATTGTACTGCGGTGCCTTCCATGGAGTTCCCTCTGTCCTCCATTGGTCTAATAACCGGCTCGAACCCATCTGGGAACGGTGGTTATGGTGGTGGTCCATTGCAATGACTTTGCTGTATTCAGCCTCTGAAACGCAGCGTGCGTGGAAAGAATGTGGGGAAGGTGGAACCATCAACGTAGTGGAGTGGAGTGAGTCTAAAACGTGAGAAGAGCGCGATGCTCGAGCTCGAGCTTGGAGCCTAACCAGCGTTTGCATCCGACGCAGCATATCAGCCGTTTGTTTCCTCACTATGTGCCCCTTCACTAACGCTTGAAGCTTCACTAACGCCTTCAATGCTCTTAACGCCCTCCTCGCCTAAATTAAAAAACAGTTTTGTTATACGATCTACACACCTAACCCAAACCAAAAAAGATACGCAAGAAAGATTACAAAGGAATATTAATATACTTTTAGTTTCCCAACCACTTTCATTTCCTCTAGATGGTTACACAACTAATTCGTTTTCGAAGCAATATAGTAGAGTGTCTTTAAACTATCTAATCTAACATGTGTTAAAAGGAAAGGTTACAACTTTGATAGTAAAAGGTGAGGAAAAGGATGCAACTTTCAAGCTCATAAAGCTTTAAACCCATCTGTGTAGTTCCACTTTTTGAGTAAACGAAAAAAGGTATGAAAAAAGAAAGAATTTGATGACCCCTTCTTAAATAAGTATATTGGTGTAATCGAAAAATTGGTATTCAAAATTCCTAATTTTCGTACTCGTAAAAAGGAGTAAGCCCGAAAGCTAAATCCGGTTAGGTAAGATTTTGTTTGAGATCAAAGAAGCGTATATTTTTGGGACCAAATTGGGAATTTGTATCTACAGTAGCAGAGACCATTAAATAGTGTCGGTAGAGAGAATCGTATCAGCCTCTAACAAGTTTCATATTCATTTGTCTCTTTTCATAGTATTTTTCGGGGACCAATACAAAACTACAAATTGAGCTCATCCTTTATAAATTTTCAGTTATTATTTAAATTTGGGGTTAAGTAGAAAAATCAACATCAGACAGCTATTCCACACTTAGTTCAAATTTCTTTTGGCGATGTAAACATAATTAAAGATTCAAATATCGAATTTAATTATAAGATTAATTTAAGGAAAGGTTAAACTAACCAAGTAGCCACGGAAAGCTGATTGAATCTTCACCGCCGCTGCATACTCATGAGCCCACCGGCGATTATTCCGATTGGTTTGAGTTACCGACGAAGTTCTACCGCTGCCTCTTCCGGTAAGCCTCACGACCTCCGCCGCAGCATGAGCAGCTGCAAGTGCCGCCTCAGCGACCGCAGCGGTGGCAGCTGCGACGGCTATCGCATGCTTATCAGCGTCCAAGATTTCTTCATCGGCACGTCTCTTGCTTGGATGAGAAGATGACTCCGAAAAACCCGTCGCTGGATTTGAGGATCTGGTGCTGAAGCTCCATTTTCGTCTGTTGTTCTTCGTCGGTGCTGGCTTCTCCTGCTTCTTACTCCCGAACAGTCGTCCGAAGAAACCCATGGTTACTTCATTGCCCGAAACTCACCGTCGGTTTCGCTTGTCGGAGTTTTGTCCGGACGAGGAGTTTATTTTTTAGGACAAGTATACAAAAGAAAGAAGCAGAGAGACAAATGGGAATGAAGCTACAGCGAGCGTGTAATGCGATATATAGAGTAAGCTTCCACGCGCTGGAATATATGCGCGTTGGTCACACACACGGGCCAATATAAATGCAAATACGTTGACCAAAGCGTCAATTGAAGTCAAAGGATCTATAGCTCCGGTCCACTCCAAACCAAATCTCTGGTTTGGTTCAAACCAAACGAGATTTAATCATTCCTGTTTCTCTTTATTTCGTCAATATGATTTTATACTTTACGAATCTCTGGTACTGGTAGGTGTTTGAAATTTGAACTGGAATTTGAATTGAGTATTGCCTGAAGTGTAACAATACCACGCCTAATATAAAAGCAAGTCTATAATCATGCAGTTATAGAAAATATTCCCATGATAAATAGTAATAATGGTGAAAACGATATTTAATAGGTGTGTCATAAGTATTGAATTAACTGAACAACAGACCAAATTCAAAACAAGAACACCCAAATAGTAGATTTCTCATTATTTTATTTTATTCGTGTTGCCTTTTGCAGACAGAACTCCCCAAATCCTCGGAACTGACCGTTGCTGAAACTAGGCACTTATACGTTTATACCTGCACAGTTCATATAACGACAATAATTAAACACTATATAGTCTATATTGACTAATTAATCGAATTACAAATATCTATCATTTCATTCAAATTATGGTTAAAGATAATCTGAAAATCTTTTTTTCTAACAAAAAAGAGGTTAACCTACGGATCATCTCTTACCACAATCAAAAGAGGGGAGTTTACAAAGAGAGGTAAGTGAGGTGGCTGCTCGAAGAGCGTTGCACAGACAATCTTTGTTAGTTGCTTGGAGGGCAATGCAGCAATTTGAATTCGGGGCCGGATTGACCGCACCGGGCAGAACCAGCGGCGCACACGCCTCCATATTGCTCAAACTGTCTCTGCATTCTTGAGCACGAACCATAGGTCCGGTCTCTAGAGCGCTCATGGCCAGAAGCATTAAGACAAGAATGGGTGCAAAGGATTTGAGAAATTCCATTTCGAAATATACTATATATTTTTCTTATGATTGTAACTTTTGGATCAGTGAATTCAACCTATATATAGTTTTGATCTTTGAGACGAACATGAAGCGAAGTGATGCTTTCTGTGATCTTGGTATAGTTACTTCATAGGTTGTGCATGATATAAACTAAAATCTAGGGGAAAATAACAAGTGTGTGATAGTGTGAGTTTCTTTTCTAGATTAATTAAGATACTAAATAAATATATGGTTTATAAATAAGATTGAAACACTGCATCAAATTTGTCTAACACCCTTAATCATTTTGAGAAAGAAAAAAGCTTAAAAGACATTAATTTGCAAATTATTGCTAAATTTTCACCTAAACAAAAAAGTATTACTAAATTTTGGAAACTCGTGAACCAAAAAATTGTGGTAGTTACAGATCATATAAGGAGTTGAGACCAATATGAGTCAATGCCGTTATATATTTTACGTTTGATTAATTAATCAAGTAATAGTATAATGTACCAAAAGGAATATGTAAATCTCTAATCGATATCTCAAAATCTAAATGTTACTTATGTTTACTAGTGTTTTTATTCTGGCATCCGTCTTTAAGATTTTTACACGCTTTGATTAAGACTCGATCACGACAGCAAGCAATTCAATGAAATAGTACTACATAAATCACACGACATAACAAAACCAATAAAAATCCATTTCCCCAAAATATTATGCAGCTTTTGTATACGTAATGGGTGATTCCCAAAGTTCTGGTGGATATTACTACGTGTTCGGTGAAGCTGATGAAATCACCAAGAGAATCGAGGAATATCGGAGACAACATGGTAGAAACGAAGATTCTCCGCCGCTCATATCACCGGAGCATTTATCCGAAAAGATTCCTCCTACGACTAATTATCATCATCCTCAAAACCAACCTACCATGTATAACATACCTTCTGATTCCGTTCCAGCGGAACATCACTCTTGACAAGACATTTCTCATATGGTTTATCGTAAGTTTTCAATATCAACCGTTTTCATTTAATTCACAAGCATGAGGTAGAAAAGGAATGGACAGTAAATTAAGCGTATGCAGTATGAATACACAAATGTTGTAAAGAACTAATTAAAATGCGAGTGGGGAAACAGGTGTATATAGATTATGCTCATGGAGAGAAAATGATCATCTTACCCTGTACTCACAAATACCCACGAAGATTGCATACGTCCCTGGCTCAAAAATATTAAGGCTAGTATCGACTTTTCACTCCTTTCTTCTGCTCCACATACATCGAGATTTGCTATTGGCTTTGATGCAGTACCCCTGTATTTTCAAAAAAAAATTATTTTCTTTCGCTCTCTCACTCTCTTGCAGCTTTGTTGCGTTTGCCAAAGTGAAGTGGTTGTATGAAGTTAGTCTGATCAACAGAGGAATCTCTAAAATTTGACATTGAATTATTATCTCTCTTATCTTTCTTATGTATAGACACTTTTCAACTCAGTTTTATAGAATAATATAGACTTTTCTCAGATATAATAAAACAGACTTGTAAAAGCTAAATTAAGGGAGCGAGGTAAAATCTTTAATGTAAAACGGAACCAGAGAGCCCCATTAATAATCTGGTATAACTATAAGACATGAAAAGCAAAATTATTGGGCCGGGCCTGTATTGAAAGGGTTGTTGGGTCAGTGCCTTTGTCCGTAAGCTGTTGTTCTGAATCTGACAAAGAAACTCGTGTGGTCACCAAGAAAGTGACTTTTGTTCCAGTGCTTGGTTACCGCTACAGGTGATTTGGATACTGGAACTTGCCATTTGTCGCTACAAAGTTTGTTTTTCTTTTCACAAAATAAGTGAGGCCAGTAGTCACATTATTGGATTATAGGCCCCCCCGATATGTTTTTTTTTAAAAGATAACTTGTGTTAAAAAAATAAAAAAATAGCAGTATAGTTACAATATATTTTGATTTATAACCATTGACATTGACGTGGATGGATTATCTGTATTTAGAATAGAGACAACCAAACTGATACAGAACATACATAAAAGAAAACACAAAACATAAATTAATAATTCAGAAAAAATGCGGGAATCATATGCATACATATAAAATTTATATATATATATATATATATATGTGTGTGTGATTACTGATGATGAGACATAACAACAATACCATTAGCTGTCACACTTTTATTTATGTGAATGAATTATTATTTATAATTTAAATAAGACTTTGAAGAGGGGAAAAAAAAATGTATTTACTTCCCTTTGTTCAGACGTTTCTTATTCTTCTCCTTGCTTCTTCTTGATCGATCGTGTTCAGAAATCATATTCATTGCAAACTCTTTTTCTTTCTCTCATATCTCGAAGTTATAACATGTGGTGATCTCTGTGTTGGGGTGAGAGAGAGAGGAGTAGAAGCAAAGCAAAGAATAATACAAAAGAAAAATGATGAAAATGAACACGGGAACGACGCCGTCCGTCAGCGGCAATGAGTGGGAGTCTCGGCCTGGAGGAATGGTGGTACAAAGGCGAACGGATCAGAGCACCGATGTGCCACGTGTCATTCGCGTGAGGGTGAAATACTTGTCGGTTTACCACGAGATCAACATCAATTCCCAATCTACCTTCGGTAATAAACCAAAAAATTCAATTTTGCATTTTCGAGTTTAATTCGGACATTTTTTTGTAATTAGATTTGGTTATTTATTTATTTTAATTGCAGGAGAGTTGAAGAAAGTACTGTCTGGTCAGACGGGACTTCACCACGAAGACATGAAGATAATGTACAAGGACAAGGAGAGAGATTCGAAGATGTTTCTAGATCTTTGTGGAGTTAAAGATCGGTCAAAGCTTGTTTTGAAAGAAGATCCGATTTCTCAGGAGAAACGTCTCCTCGAAAAAAGGAAAAACGCCGCCATTGAAAAAGCTTCTAAATCCATCTCCGACATTAGTCTCGAAGTCGACAGGCTCGCCGGACAGGTTTACAACAAACACATAATGTGTTATCATCCTTTTTTTTGAATCTGAGATTCTGATTTTTTTTTATTATTATTATTATTATTGTTAGGTGTCGGCGTTCGAGACAGTGATCAATAAAGGAGGGAAAGTTGAAGAGAAGAGTCTTGTGAATCTGATTGAGATGTTGATGAATCAGTTGTTGAGACTCGATGCCATCACTGCTGATGGAGATGTCAAACTGAAGAGGAAGATGCAGGTACAT
>KE154498.1:64897-81703 GCA_000411075.1 Sisymbrium irio | reverse complement strand
ATATATATATATATATATATATATATATAATTGTTAAATTTCAACGAAATATAAGTTTTGAAAGGGATACAAAAATCATAATATTCTTAATCAGCTATATGTGGTTTCTCCTGCTCAAATCTTAATGAAGTTGCAAAGAAATCAATAACATATTGTATTTGATAATAAGATCAAAAGATCTTACCTCTGTATTCGGATTTTTCAAGCATGCGTGACATGATTTGAAGGAAAACAGGATCATCGTCCACAACCATAACATTGGTTCTCAAGATAGTGCTTTGGTTGTAGAAAGATTGAGCAAAAGCCATTCTGCTAGTCTTTGTGTAACTTTTTTTTTGTGCTTTCAAGTCTGTATAAACTCTTTAGGCTTCAGAAAATGTAATATTTAAAGGCATATAAAGTAGACACGCAAATGTAACATTTGGCAGTGTTGTAGTGGTGCGTTTATTTCTAGAAAGAAATAATAATATAATCAAAATGCAAATTTAATTTTTAACTATCATTATATGTAAAAGTAAGAAAGTTGAGAAAATTAGAAAAAAGAGATACAACAAAAAAATACCATTGGTCAGAAATACAGTGTGCTAATTTATGTAAAAAATCTAGACTAAAGGAAAGAAATATTAATGCTATCTACTAATATATATGTTTTTTGTTCTATAAAATATATTTATTTGTTTTTTTCTAGTGATTTTTTTTCTTTCTGATTTTGGATTGATTTTTAAACAGATTTTTTACATCTTTGTTGGATTTGTGCTATAAAGGGAAAATTCTAGAATATTTTATGTAAAATACATAAAGATTGTTAATCTAAAATTACCATTGATATTTAGAAATCATTTTTTAATGTAATTAATATCTTCTACCCAACCTATGTCATCTTGAACTATAATGTCGATAAATGGTTTTTTTGTTGGATGAATCTAGAAAATTTAGGGTTTTGAAAGCCAAATAGAGAATTTTGAAACCATGACTGTAAATGCTGCATGGTGGTTTCGTGGAATTGGTAAAGAAGCATTGGTGGTGATACTCTGCATGGTGATACTGTAAAATGCTCATAGTCTCATCTCATACAATATCAAAAATCTTAAAACTTTCATATATACAAATAATTTAGGTGATTTGGGATCCCATTTGGTGAAATTAATAAAAGATTAGGGAATCATTTGATTTAATGTTATAATATAATATATTCACATTTACATGATGTAGTTAAAATAATTATTTGGATACACAACTCTATTTTTTGAGTTTCCTAAATAAAAAGTATGTTATACATATGTTTTTCAAAATTAGATAATAAATATTGAATGTTTAATGTTTTCCAAATTACTTAAAAATTACATATGTAGAATAAAATTGAAAAATACAAAAATATATCTTTTTAAAGTTTAACAATTTCACACTTCAACAAAAATATTACTTCATAAAGATGCTACTACTATTTAATGTAGAAAATGTGACATAATTTAGTTTGTTTATTGATTATTTAGCATAACATACAAAAGAATATCTAATAAACATTACAAAAAATATTCATTATATTTTTTTATATCGAATAAAATATTTCACAAAAGTAGATCTTTAACAGTTCTATATATAATCAAATTTATTAATTTAAATACTAAAATTTTGTATATAATATTCAGATTACACGTGTTTTATTAAAAATATTGTATTGAATCTAAAATATCTGATCGTTACAAACAAAAAAACAAAAGATGCTTCCTTTATTATAATTCAGATATTTAAAATCATCTTTTTAATATAAAATTATTAAATTTAGTATAAACATAACGATTTTAACGATATTTTTGTCGTTATTATAACGAACAAAACTATAATTTCAATATAAAATGATATAATATTAATTATATTATATTATGAATCAATTATAATTATATTTTTATAAATCAAATAAAAATTATTTTAATGTATTAAATATTTTCTGTAAAGAATTTACTAAACCTTTTTTAGTCTGGAATTTAAAATTTATCATCTTCAAATAATTACATCAGTAAAAAAATTATTCAAAATCAAATAGCTAATTTTAATTTTTTATCAACATCCTATTTAAAAGTATTTAATATTTAAATAGTGATAATTTGTTTTATTATGTTTTAGGACTTGATAATGATAATAGAGTGCTAACCATTTTATTTCAAAGAATTGTATATTTTGTTTATTAAAATTATTAGCCTTTTTTACATATATAAATGGTTAGTGCTATCTATTAAAACTCAAAATTTCCTTAAGAATATTTTATCAGCAATATTTCCTTTTTAATATAATATAATTCTTAATTTTTTGCTAGGGATCTCTGTTTCTCTTTGTCTTTAATCAAAGTCAAAATCTAGTCAGTTGTTCTTAACGTCTCCTTGTCAAAATGTCGTCCGTTTAGTGTGAACGTACATGCAAAAGCGTGCGTTAAGGAAACAGAATCTAAAATTACATTGACACGTATGTAACAAACAGGTTAACTGCATGTAAGACATTGTTAGATATGATGTTTAATGGCTATTAATGACTCTCCAATTTGTTAAGGCTCTTATTCCTTTGTCGTTAATTAAGGGTAAACAAAAGTGGTTTGTAATTAGGAGGAGAAGAAATAAGCTTGGAAATTTGATGGTTATTAAATTATGGGAAATTAAAGAATGTAGACATATGTGGTTTAATAAATAAGCGAAGATGTATTTGTCAAAAAAAAAAATTCGCCAAAAAAATATTATATTAATTGACGACAAAAGTATTTAGTAATCAATTAATATAATATGGTTAATAACAATCAGCTTTAACTGCCGCTAAAAGAAAATTCAGCAACATGTGTTGAGTTTTGAACCCTTCTTTCTTTCTTTTTTTCGTCAATGTGAATGTTGACAACTGACAATTGCGACAAAGAAAGACTGAAGTGAAAATTAGCGGATTGATTCTAAACCATTCTGAATATTTATATCGTATATTTACAATAAACCCATTCGTGAGAGTGGTTTTGATCCATAGTTTTCAAGACAATTATGCACTTTATGTTATTATGTACAAATTCCGGTATATTTGATATCAATAATGAAGCTGCAACCCTGAAACAACGATTGGAATAGACTTTACGTAGCATATGCAAATTTAAATATACAAATATTTATCTGTTTGAAATAACTTCTTTAAGCCTTGTGTATATCAATAAAAAAATTATGCAATTTATCTTGTTATGAAAATATAAAATTTAGAAATAGATAAAACGAGACATTCTTTTTATGGATAATCTTACGTGTAATTGTTTTATATTTTTTACTTTAATTTTTGTGTATACAATTCCTAGTCTTACAAAACTGTGGGATAGGAAAATAGAGACTATTTTACATTGCACAAAATAAAAAGGGCAAATACACGATTTTATTACATAAATGGTGGATGTCCCCCTTTATATAATTATAATGGCTTCCACTATTATATATTGTTTTACTATAATTACCTAAATCTAATATTCTTTGACAAAAAAGCAAAAAATTGAATATATATTAGTTAAAATAAAATGTGGCATTCGTTAATTGAAATCATGTATATACGATATGTGCGTCTGGTAGACTTTGTATGTAGTGCCTGGGCTATGATATAATTGGTATTTTAATTTGTTAACCAAATAAAGTCATTAATAAATTTGTGTAACTAACTTAAATATTTAAAGCATAATCATATGCTGTACATAGCCACAGCGGTCAGTGATCTTAAATGATAAATATCGATATCAAAGTCTTATGTTTGGGTATTAACCGCAACGTATAGTACCGCGGTACGGGTATTTAAAATATTATTTGTAAAAAATATTTTTACGATAAGTGTTATATAGAAAATTAATTGGATAGTAAAAATAGTTGGCTACAATATTATATGTCTAACAAGCGTAGCTTTTGTATCAATCTTTTTCGATTTTGGGCATTATATAAGCCCGTAAAGTATGGGCCTCAACTTTCAAATAAAGCTATATGTTGGGTAATGCAGCTAAACATATTGTAATGGTTCGTACAGAATGATGTGGATCACTAATTCAAATTACAATTTATGTTATTAGTGAATATTTAGAGATGGTGCTAATGCAAAAAAAAATAGCATGGCGCTTCATGTTTTCTTAATATCATTCACTTGACGATGAAACTTACTAGTTAGAAGCTAATGTCCACCGATGTCACTAACACATTTTTTTTCCAACCAAGACCTATTTAGGATTTTTGGGTAACAGCAATTTCACTAATAATCAATTAATTATCACTGGTGCCGATTAGACCTCAACAGGAAAGACGGATTGTGGCTGCCTTGTTACTTTAGGGTTATAAAATCCTTCAATAATGTCACTTTCCCTTAAAAGTGGAATCCTTTTGGGAAATCCGACATTACACACTATCTTGTATAGTTAATTGGTAAGCATCAACAAAGAACATACTATAAGGTCATAGTTTGGAAACTTTTGTAATAAAGTGACAAAGTGGATTAAAAAGGATTGTACAAGACTTACTAGTTGTAGTGCTAATAAAGGAAGAAGTCAAGACACCCCATCATTTTTAGATACCCAAAGTGACTTACACACACATTATCCAACTATATTTCCTCCAAAAGTTGTTAAGAAAAATCTTTTATTATAATTGTTAGGTTAAATGTAAGCAAATTGGCTTGCCCGTCCTTTCAAAAGTGAAGTGCTGCAGTAAGAAGATTGGATATGGTTCATCATTTCGGTATCTCAACATGCATTCAAAGATTAACTAAGATATATAGATATAGATATGCGTTTTTAGTTTTATTTCTATTTTTTTTATCAAAACAAACTGTTGGCAGAGTAGCGTTTGATTTCTTGCAAATACAACCTTTAGTCACCAAAGCCTCGGCAGTAGATCACTGGCTTGTAGCTTTGGATATGGACCCGGCGATTTGGCATCTCGGGGAGTTCGCGTGTGGACCGTGTGGTTCGACTCCTCTGTCCACATGTGTGGGATAAAATGGTTTTATATAGGTGGCACGTTATGAAATACTATAACGTTAAAAAATATGTGATTGCATGTTATCTCAATCACGTTAAACTGTTGACTTTTTTATGGTCGTAATTATCTTTAACGATTGACGCCTACAAGTTACAACATATGAATTAGTGTCACTTGTTTTACAGTAGTTTTTACACCAATAATCGAATGATGTAGATGAATTTGCATTACTTCGTGCATCATTTTTAGTAGTTGGTATAACATTAGTATTATTTTATTTTAAAGATGCTGTGTTATGCATAAATGGGAAAGTGTGCAAACTATCGATGTTAATTATATTAGTATTCATAACAAAAATTTAAGAAAGTATGTCAGTGAAAGTTTTTTATGTTACTTTGTTAGTATTATAGTGTATGTTTCCATAAGCGATAATCATAGTAGTTTCTGAACAAAAAAAATCATGTTCAACTGTGCACAGCATAATATAGACTTTGATTTTAGCCATGTTTTTGGCATCACTTGTCAGTTTTTAATTTATCAAACTGAAAATTACCATAAGTCAAATAATCGTAGAGAATGGGAAAATCATCTAGACTACACCATACAAGTCAATAATCGTCTAATCAAGTCGGCCATTTATATAATTAAGTAGGTTCTTTTGTTGGTTGTCAAAGGAATTAACCAGGGTTTACAATTGATATACTACGTACTCACTATATCCTCATCAATACGTAAGCTTATATAACTGGAATGTATATGTCTTCTACGTTTAAAACCGCAACCAACGAATTAAGAATGCAATACCATTGCGTTCTTAAAAGCAAAAAAAAAAAACAAGGATTGCATGTTTAGATGGTTCGCACACAAAGAACACAACCTATCACAAAAGACCAAATCGATATGGTCGAGGATGGAATCGTGTAGACTAAACAAAACGGTTACGTTAGATTGGAAATGTCCGTTTCTGTACATCCAAAATTGATATTATGTAGAAGACAATTTAGATGGATATATATTAATAGCTCATTCTCCAATAACCACCAAAACCAATAAACACGAGAGAAGACATATGCATCTCCATGCGCCTTGAAGCTGTGTGTCACTCACAGACATAATTGAAATGTTATACTGCCACACTCTCCAGAATAAGACAACCTTAACCGTTTCTAATTTGTGTGTTGAGTCCAACAACTTAACTCTCTTTTAAATTTATACTTTTAAATTTTTTTTCTCCACGAGATTCTACTATTCCAATATTTTTTTTCTTTCATCGATAAATGAAAATTCGTAAAATAAAACCACCAATAAGATTTGATATATTACTCTTTATCAGGACCCAAAATAAATTACTGTTGACTAAAAGAAAAGAAGAAACCTGTTCACTTGACATATTTATATAGTTAACTTCAAGAACTAAACTTATACATACTTTTACCAACAAAAAAAAAAACTTATACATACCTTTGAAAAGTTAAGTACACTCAACATTAATTCGTCTGTACTATATATGCGTCAATAAATATCGTGTGGCTTTGCCAGAAATTTTTGTTCTGAAAGACTTTTATTTCAGACAATTTTATGTCAATTCTTTTTTGAAAAAATGTTATGGCAGTTATTTTGGATATTTTTTTCTTCTAAATTATCTTGGATATTTTTTTTTGTCAATTTCAGCCAAAATTTATGTATACTTAATATTTGTATACAGTTTTTTCGTGCTAAAGTGCTACGATAGGTGTTTGGGTTGTTCATTCATTTTTTTTTGTCAACCTTTTATATATTTCATTTTCTTTAATAATTTGTATCCTATAAACAAAAAAAAAATTAAAATTAAAAGAATTAACCAAATCCCTTTCTCTTTCTTCATTTTCCTTCCTATATCTTTTTATCCTCTCTCTAAAAATCATTATTTAATAGTTCCTCTTTTTCGTTGACAAAACAAAATGTTCCTTTTCCTCTTTACACATAAACCAATAGTTGATTTCTTATTTCGCTCAGCATTAAAGCTTAAAAGGATGAAACGTCCGAGTCTTTAACACCAAGACGCTGTTTTTTTTTCTCATACTTCAGCTTCAATAAATAATAACCAAGAAAAGGCCAAGTTATCTTTAAATTAATTACCTGTTTTCCACCAATCAGCTTATACCATTCGGTGGTGTTATCTAAGTTGTGATGGGCCTCACAAAGCCCTGTGACCGTTTCATTAAAACAAAAAATTGTGACGGACATTTCCAATTTAACGGACGATTCTTGTGTTGTTGTAATGAGTAGTCTTGAGTCTTTTGACACAATGATAAATCGTATTTTTTACAGCAGATACACCACAAACATTTAGAAGTTTTACGACAATGGAAATGTGGTTTGCTTGAAGACCATAGACGGAGCTAGCGAAGATTCTTTTTCTTTGTTCATTATGTTCTAGTCTCCAAATTTGACTTTTAAAATCTCTGAAATTTTAATCAAAGCTATTGTAAAACAGTATTTTTTTTAATAGAATAAATCTACCATTCATTTAAAAAGGAAGTTTTACGACATACTTTTCTTACGTATAATTTTAAAAATATTTAGTCTCGCTCAACTCTAATATTGTGTATACCGGTTAGGCCCTAGTTTTCTTAAACTTGTTCACTAGACCATTATAAGACCATTAGAGTAAAAAACAAAAGAGAAAGAGACGATTTTCTTAAACTTTTTTTGTATGAATAAAAAGAACGAAATTGTTAACTAACAAAGGAAAAGGGAATAAACAAAACCAAGGTTTTGATTGACCCACAAATCAGACAAAAGTATTTTAATAAAATAGATTAACAACACACACACAAACAGTGACATCACTAATTTCCTCTCACACCTATAAATATCACTCTATTCTTCTCCACTTACACGACCACTAAATAAATAAGTCTCTTGACGTTATTATTTTAAATAACTCAAAAACCTCTAAAGGATCTTTCATTTCCACTGCTATATCTACACATAGATAAATGGCAATGGAATGCATCGCAACTCTCCCTCAAAGATTCAATGAAAACAAAACCACAGATGATCCTTCAATCTTCGATGCAAAGCTCCTGAATCAGCAATCAAACTACATACCTCAACAGTTCGTATGGCCCGACCACGAGAAACCTTCCATCGATGTTCAACCTCTCCAAGCCCCTCTCATAGACCTCGCCGGTTTCCTCTCCGGCGACTCGTTCTTGGTCTCGGAGGCTACTAGACTCGTCTCTGAGGCTTCAAAGAAACATGGCTTCTTCCTAGTCACTAATCATGGCGTCGATGAGACTATCTTGTCTCGTGCCTATATGTTTATGGACTCTTTCTTTAAGGCTCCCGCTTGTGAGAAACAGAAGGCTCAGAGGAAGTGGGGAGAGTGCTCCGGTTACGCTAGTAGCTTCGTCGGGAGATTCTCCTCTAAGCTCCCGTGGAAGGAAACGCTGTCGTTTAAGTTCTCTCCCGAGGAGAAGTGTCAATCCCAGACCGTCGAAGACTTTGTCTCTAGGAAAATGGGAGATGGATATGAAGATTTCGGGTAACCAAATTAACAAATATTTTTGAAACTTATTTTGAATATTCAAGAAGACACATTATCTACGACCATCGTTGTGCAATACATATCCAAGAATAGAATATGCGGTTTCTATAAGCCTCTAATATTAATTTGAGTGTGGCCTCCGTATCTATCTAGTCACCAAAAAAAGAGACTTATCATTGGTGGATTTTATTCATGCAGGAAGGTTTATCAAGAATACGCGGAGGCCATGAACATTCTCTCACTAAAGATCATGGAGCTTCTTGGAATGAGTCTTGGGATCGAGAGGAGACATTTTAGAGAGTTTTTCGAAGACAACGAGTCTATATTACGGTTGAACTACTACCCGCAGTGCAACCAACCGGAGCTTGCATTAGGGACAGGACCTCACTGCGACCCAACATCTCTAACCATACTTCATCAAGACCAAGTCGGTGGTCTTCAAGTTTTCGTGGACAACAAATGGCAATCCATTCCTCCTAACCCTCAAGCATTTGTGGTGAACATAGGCGATACCTTCATGGTACTTATTATGACGATCAATGCATGCATCAGTAGATAAAATGACAAGAAAGTTGCAATATTTATTTAGTTTTTTCTTCTTTGGTTTCATATTTAGGCTCTAACGAATGGAAGATACAAGAGTTGTTTGCATCGGGCGGTGGTGAACAGGGAAAGAGAAAGGAAGACATTCGCATTCTTCCTATGTCCGAAAGGAGACAAAATGGTGAAGCCACCAGAAGAACTAGTAGGAGGAGTGATGTGTGGTGAAAGAGAGTATCCTGATTTTACATGGTCTATGTTTCTTGAGTTCACACAGAAGCATTACAGATCAGACATGAACACTCTTGAAGAGTTCTCAAATTGGCTTAAGAACAGAAGAAGTTTCTAAAACGAGGAGACAATGATGCGGCCCAGAAGTGGACTTGTAGTTATGTAGAGAGCTTTCATTTGGGTCTCCTTAAGACAATAGAGATAAGATGTTCAAGACTAGTTAATGAACCTCTGTTTTTTTGTTTTCTTTTGTCTTGTTAATTATCTTGCTTTATGGTGTTTCGTGTAAGATAAAATTAGCAAATAAATAAATTATATATATACTCCATTTAGACCAGTTTATGATTTTTGGTTCGTAAATTATTATATATATATTATATATTCAGTAGTGATAATTATACTTTATTAAATGAGCAAACAGTACTACTCGTAACTTATAACGTTCAGTTCAATAAATATTTCAGTTCTTTATAAAAACGGTAACATGAATGCCGCACCGATGCTGAACGGAGGGGACTCTTGAAGACCAAAGACAATTCAACATTAGACGACCAAGTTGTTGGGCGCCAGTTCTATATTTAGTCTCTAAAAAATAATAATAACGATATCTACAGTGAGTCAGTGATAAAATAAAATGGATATATCAGACTATCAGAATAGATTTTATACATTTATTATTTCATGTCTAACTCGTACATGCATACGTTACTAAGATTGAATATGATTAGCTAGCAAAACAACAGTGTTAAACCAAATCACTAGATTAGCTGCTGAGTCGTCGATTGTATATAAAAAACAGAAAAAACTTAACCCGATCGAGTTACCGACATATAAATTTGATAAGAGTATCAATTTATATGCAATATGTACCTTCGGGTATACATCAAAGGGTTCTAGCCAATTAATAATAAACAAACACAAAGTGATTATAGAAAAATAAATCCGAAGTGTCAATATTAAGGTTGTCAACAAGACCAAGTGGATATCAGGCGACAAACGGACCACTATATTAAATTCCCCATATATAAATATAACAAAGGCTTGTTCCACATGGCACTAATACTCTCTTTCTCAAACTTGATTTTATTAGCTGTCCTCTAAAATTCTGTAACGTTTGCAGACTTTGAAAAAACTCATTCGATATAAACAACTAGTACCAAACTACCAATACAAACACATTATATAACTTTAAAAATATCAAACTTATATTCTTATATAAATTTTAAAATTTAAAATTATAATTAGCAATAAAAACCATGTCTGTGATACTTACCTGTTACTTCATTTTTTGTTTTAATTACAGTTATATTTTAAATATCAATTTTTTTCTTTTATGAAGACTAGTGTTATATTTTTATTTTTTATTTTTTTTAATTTATGTATTAATGAATGAAGAGAAAATTATTGATATAATTTTGATTTAAAATAAAAATTATATTTTATAATAAAAGATAAATTATTAATTTATTATAATTAGTAATAAAAACCATGTATCATACATTTTTATTTACCTACATCATGAAGTAATAGGTAAATATTACATACATCATGTATTACTAATATTTACCTATTACTTCATTTTTTTAGTTTTTATTAAATTTATTTTCAATATCCATTTTTTCTCTTACGAATATTAGTATTATATTTTAAAAACTCTATTTTAAAATATAAACGTAGAATACAAAGGCGGATAAACTAGTATGAAGTGCCAGGAATCAACCGTTTTATGTCGTTCACATTGATACAGAGCTACCAATATGGTTAACAGAGTCAACATGAATCTGTATGTTTGCTGTCAAAAAAATAAAAAAAAACTCTATTTTAACTATTTATATATTAATAAATGGAGTAAATTTTATTGAGATCATATTGGTTTCAAATTAATAATTATTAAATTATGAGAGATGATAAGTGAATATTTAAAAGTGTCAAATATATTAATATATTTTGTAGTTACAATATCTTTATTTTATCTTCTAAATTTATTATATCTATTCTAATTTTAAAATAAATTTTACCATATTTAAAAATAATAATAATTAATATGTAATTGTTTATATTTACAAAGATTCGAAAAAATCATTTCTGATTTTGAAAATTAGAATGATATAAAAAGGACGGTTCAGAAAAAACTAAAAAAAAATTGGCCATGTATATAATAAAATTATGGCTCTTTTACTTTTATATTATTTGAGTTTTACTTAAAAAAACAAAAAACAAAATTTGGTCCTGTTTTTTTGCACAGGTTGCACACTCTCAAAACAGCCTTTCATACAAAATAGTAGAAATTGTTTTATATACCTATTATCAAAGCTAAAAACGAAAAACAATAGATCCAAAACCTGGTACCACCGTTCAAATTGCGTTAAAAGGGACTCGTAACTTCATATGAATTTTGCTTATTTCCACTATCCATTTTACTCCACATACGAATTTTAGATTCCATTACAGTGAGAGAATATATACAGAGAAAAAACAATATTCGATTCGACCGCAAGAAAAAGAAGAAGAAAAGAAAACAAATGGATACCACTGTGTGTATCTCTAAATCTATCTGGAGATTTGGATGGTTGTACTTGTGCCATGTAAGAAGACAATATACTTGGTTTTGTCGTCTTCTTTTATTTTCTTCAAAATAGAATCTAATATGATAAGAAATATGTATGCAAGGATGAGATAGGTCTATGATTGTCCCATGTTCAGAAAAAAGGCCACAAATGTCCTTTTAAAATTTATATGGTTTTACTCAAATGAAGTAACAATTGTAAATTTTTCGGCATACGAATATATATATATATATATATGTGTATGTATATATATAAAGGAGTCCAAAACATTGATTTAAGTTGCAAGCATATTAGCTTACAGTCCTAAATTTCCTTATCATTACTTGTTAATTTCAAATATTTTTACGTGATTATTCTTATTCTGATTTTATATTAAATTTGCTATGATATATTACCAACAATACCGAACCCAAGATTTCTTTTTTTTTGGGCAAAACCGAACCCAAGATTTCTAAAAGGAAAAACTATAGAAAAGACAAAACCGCATTTAACGTGAAATTTGTTTTATAGTTTTATTACACAAATAAATAAATAAATAGATAAATGGAAAAATAGAACCATCTATAAAAGGCCCAATGGGCCATCCCCTACTTCTCATAAGGTAAATCAGGCCCTCTTCACGTGCTTCACGTGCATCTGTTTTGTCCCCTGCCGTCGCAATTACACGCTTCGCGACAGTGATCTCTATCCAGTCCAGCTATACGACACCGTATCAAGGCTTTCTCATATAGTGTTCTCCCATTTCTCTCTGTTTTCTTCTTTTGGGTTGAGTTATATATATTTTCAAAAAAAAACAAGAACTATACTGTATAATTTATAATACAAATACATGCGTAAGCTTGCAAATAAAAGAAAATGGTCCAGCGAGTGAAGTAACATGCACCAATAAATAACTTGTTGCTCTCTCACTATCACAGTATTAGATTTTCGGTATCTCTCACTTAGGTATCGTTTCAATCAACTCTCTCGGTCCTACTAATATGGATGGGTAAACATAAATGAATTTTATTTTGGTTTTAAATAACTTAAACGTATGATGTTTATGTAAATTTGGGATGTATTTTTTTCGTAAGTAGTATTTTCTGTGATATTTCTCTTGGTATACTACACTACTGATACATACATATTTGTGTGTATATATATCTATATTTTTTTCGGAAAATAAAGTATATATATAGACAGAAGAAAAATTTGTCGTCCATTTTTTTTTCTGACAAAAACAAATATCTCTTTGTGATATTACATGTTAACGATAAAAAAAACATATGTCAGAATGTATTACATCGTATCATTTGAGATTTTTTTTATTAAAACTGTCTTTTGTACGTTTCCGAAGAAGATGGTACAAAAACCGGAAACTTAAAAGCTACATTCCAAAACACATTTTCCCGTATATTTCTCTATACCAAGAATACATTAGTTATCGTACATTGATGCACAGACAATTAGTATTTTTTTTTAAACTCAACTTTTTTATCCTCTACGAAGAACTGAACTATGTCAAAATAAAGAGAAACACTTCAAATTAAGTATACAGATTAAAGTACAATTTATATAGATCATATTACTTAAATATATTTATTTGTTCTTTTTCAACATAATTTTTTTTGCTTAGACATTATTTTATATGTTTAATCGCCTGACCAATAAACAATGGAAAATGCACTAAAATTTAATCGAATCATCATGTAAAACTCTCTAGCTGGCTAAGAATTAGTGCAATAACAAAATTCATTCGTGTATAGGCGACGTACGTCGAAAATTCTAAAATGATTCCTTGAAAAAAAACATTGCGTTAAATTTATTTCACGAACAACGTGATCATTAGTTACACCTAATCAGTATGTGATTATCATTGTAGTCAAACGAATGACGTAATTAGTTGAGTATTGAAATGAGATAAGCATGTCTTATAGGATAAGCAAACAAATCGTTCCAAATACAATAAAATGTGGTCACGCAATCTAGTTACAATCAAATGTTTTATATAATAATACACAGACATGTATATATATTTTTTTTTTAATTGGTTCAACTTTAGTATTGCTGTACATGTTACTGTTTCAAATTTTACATGACAGTTAGAAATCTCAAAAATTTATATAGCTGAAGTAGTCTAGATATCTGGTTAATCACCAACATAATTATCGCTGCATGTAATTATGGAAATGTAAATACGACTTTATGAGTTATTAGTATCAAATCCTAATGGCTTAATACTGTGTAATACAGAATACATGTTCATTTTCGAACATAACTACGTACCTTTCTCCCTTTATTTTTCATTTGTCACCTTTGTCTTTGTGCGTACTTCTTTATAAGTAATGTCTATATCTGTTTCTCGCGAGACCCAATCTTTAATAATTTGTTTTTTTCTGAAATGACAATTGTGAGATTGTATTTTTCCTTAATTTAACTTTACGCTTACGTAAGAGATGACATGTCATATTATTTATACCTCGGGTCGTTTTGTCTTCTCCCTCGTCTTGTCTTCAACGAAAAACTAAAATGTAATGGCCAGAGATTACGTCGAGGAAAGGGTTCTTACATGTTTATTTATAATGATTTCTTGAATCTCGATCCATTGGATTTTATAGATACGTGCGATTTGGATTGCTGTGATTACAATTTTTTTTATTATTATGTTATCCTATTATTTGTCCCAGTCAATTCATCTGCTATTTTAATTTGGATCGTTGTAGCAAAAAAAAACTCGTCTAGTTATTTTCGTTTTCGTTTGTTTCGTCTTTCCTGTATATGAAGTATTTTTCAACACAAATTGCATTTGAGGTTAATTCCGACGTTTTACTTTGTTTCTTCATGGGCCTTGAATTGATACTTGGGCATTAGTATAAGTTGGGGCTAAATCCGGCCTATAAGCCTTCTAAATTGGGTTTAGCTTTTAAAAAAGTTGGAACTTTCAAACTCCATGGGTCTTTTAGTAGGCCTCCATTGTAAACAGAATTGAGTCTGTGATTGGAATCAAGCAAAGGCTCCAAAGTCTGCCTTTGGTGTTTTACTGTTCTCAGTGAGTTTGTAGCTTGATCATTTTTACCGAGTACCGTCCCAACAACATGAAGAGTCCAATGCACAAAGTGCTTATCTATATAAAATCTACACAAACAAGTCTTCCTCACAAGCAAACATACGAGGAAAGAAGCACAAACAAAACACAAAGTGGTCCAGTACTAGGCATTTAAATATACACCGGGAGCCAAATAGCAACTTACCAAAGCAATGTAGCAAGCCCTACAGCTACAAGTAGTAGGAGCTTGCTGAGACCGAAAGCTAGGGAGTCAGAATGTGAGATGGTGTTGCAGTAGTTAAAACCATACCATATGCTTTCAGGGACATGCCTGTTGTACGAGAAAGTGACTGCCTTGGAGCTATGACTGAATATCTTAACATTCTCTGGAACCCAGCCATCTGGACCAGACCTGTGGAGATAAACATAGCAGATCTGGTATGCACATGGTCCGTTTATCTCATATGTATCTGAAGAACATCGCTCAAATGCTCTCGTCCCTGGGTCGTCAAGCCTCGGTGCGTATACCTGGTTCAAATAAAGGAGAACAGATGCAGCACAAACTTTTATCTCTTATGAAACATACATATACCATGGTTCAGTAAGTCATGAAGTTATTCATCAAATAAACTGAGACACTTTCCAAAAACAGTTGGATGATTCAAAACCTAATCCATCAAATACCCTAACCTGATTTCCGTAGCCATCACCGAAAGCAAGGCTGATCTGGTCTCTCGTGTGCCTCGGTGACGAACAGCTCGTCGTGATGATCACTGTGTAACTACAACTTCCGAGATTCTGCATCCTCGGTGGAAATTAAAAAACCATCAGACGGGTCGGGAAAACAAAAAAGTCAGAAAATAATTAAGAAAACAGAACCTGAATGAGGCTGGCATTAAAAAGTTCCGCGGCATGAGGATTCAAGACAGTTATAGATCCAGAAACAGAGAAGACGAAACAGAGGAGTGTGAGGAGATGCAAATACGCCATTCTTGGACTTGTTCTGCGGAAACCAAGAAAGAGAAATAGCATAGAGTTGTGCACTTTGCATGTATACTTTGTGTGTTTACGTGTTAACTTTGATTTTAACACAACCATAATAATCAAATTATATCTTGTTCAAATGTACTAAAACAAGGCAAAAAAAGAAGTTAGTATTTGGTCCCGAATTTAGTTCAAGGACACGTTAAAGGGAAGAGTTAGACAAGTGAAAGCAGAGTAAATGCAACATGAGTCGGCTACGTGGCGCCACTTCTCCCACGAACTCCACCTACTACAAGCAGACAAATTCCATGCATTCTAGTTCTCAACGACACTTCCATATCTTATACAAAAAGTTGAAGTCTTATTTATGTTTCGATGAAATAGAAATCAAATATACACATGTGCCTTGAAGTCTGTTGTCCTCATTATCGAAATTGATTTTCTTGTTCGCCTTAAAAGAATTAAAATCTATTGGTTATTCCCTTATTCTTGAACACTTCAGTTTATGAATGAATATATGCACAACTCAACTGGAAAGCCTTAAAGTTGTAGATATAATATATACGACATGTTAAAATTGATCACATTTACATATTAAGAAATGTGTTACTGAAAGTTGATCCAAAAAAGGTGAATTTGTAAAGTTATAGTGGTACGTAAACGTAATTATGTCTACAATTTTTTCTATCTAATCTTATACTAGTATAATATAACTAAGACAACTTAACCGTGTATAAGAAGTTAAAAATTAAGTACGGAAAAAGTTTATTTTGAAAAACGAAACTTAAGTACTTCATAATTTAATTATGTTTTCTACAACAACACTGAGGCTGAAACAAAACCACACAACAAACAAACATTCGACGAAAAAAAGAAGTCTCATGAGGCTACACAACACAGCATGCTCATTAAGCAACCCTAACGCACCATTGCGGCGAATGCAACCGCAGTGATAATGGC
>KE154498.1:41539-59599 GCA_000411075.1 Sisymbrium irio | reverse complement strand
TCTCTCTCTCTCTCTCTCTCTCTCTCTCTCTCTCTCTCTTCTTTAAACATCTCTGCTCTGCATTCCTTACAGTTCACGCTAATCGCCTGTGTCGGTCCCCTCTCACTTCTCTCCCAACAATGGCAGACCGATTCTGTACTCTCTTCGCTTCTTGCTAGATACTTCAAAGGATCTCTCTTTACCCTCAAAAGAAAAGAGGTTTTTTCTCTACTTCTGTGAAGAACCTGGGGTGGTCTCTTCTTTTCTGGGTTCTTGTTGTTACTCTTGTGGGTAGAAGGAGGAGGAAGACAGTGAAAATGAAGAGCTTGGCATTATGTTTGGGGACGGTGGTTTTCATGCTTATCGGTGTTGTGTCTCCTATGAACAGCCAAGGTTCATACTCCTTTTTTTTTTGTCTATTCCCGTGGTTTCCCCATAAAGTTTTGATTTTGGGTGGTGATAAAGTTAAAGTATCGTTTTTTTTTTTTGTCTCTGACGAAGAATCCACAAGAGAGACTGTGAGAGAGAGAGAGAGAGAGCTTTCATTAATTTTGATTGGGGTTTTCCAGAGATTAGGGTTTAACGGTGTTTTTTGAGTTTTGTGAATGTGTCTGTTTTATTCTCAACTTTTATCTTTTGATTTTGAAGATATCATATCTATGAACATTATCTGTTCCCGAGAAGAAACAACTGAATAATATAGAACCTTTCCTTTAGTTTTACCTGAAATACTTATGTTCCGAGATGAATGAAGCAAGCTATGCCCTAGATCGCTTCACAGTGAAGTTTGTACTAATCTAGTGGGGTTGTGGCATGTGGCTTCATTTTTTAACCATTTGACTATCTTCAGTTTCAAATGATTAAATAATCTTTTTAGAATTGTTTATTAATATGGAAAGCTTTTGATTTTGCACAGGGAAAGCGTTGATGGCAATGAAAGCCTCATTCAGCAACGTGGCGAATATGCTTCTGGACTGGGACAATGTTCACAACAACGACTTTTGTTCTTGGCGAGGTGTCTTGTGTGATAACGTTAGCCTCTCCGTTGTCTCTCTGTAAGGATCTTTTCATCTCATTCCTGTTTTTTTTTTTTTTGGTCTCATTTGATTCATTTTTTTTTTATATTATCTGATTTGACTTTGTTCTGGTGGAAGTAATCTGTCCAATCTAAATCTTGGAGGGGAGATTTCACCAGCAATTGGAGATCTGAGGAATTTGCAATCAATGTTTGCCTTCTCTTCTCTCTTACCTTTATAGCTGTTTGTGAATACACACAGTGTCGATATTTGTAAAGACGCTTTCTTTCCTATGACAGAGACTTGCAAGGAAATAAACTGGTTGGGCAGATTCCCGATGAGATTGGAAACTGTGTTGGCCTTGCTTATGTGTAAGTCTTGTTGAATGTTTGTGTACTCAGCTAATAAAATTTTGTGTTTTCCGTTATAATATAATCAAGTGTTTCGTTTTCAGTGATTTCTCCACTAATTGTTTGCTTGGAGACATACCGTTCTCAGTCTCTAAACTCAAACAGCTGGAGTTTCTGTAAGTGTTCTATTCTTTCGCATCCGTATGTTCCCTTTTCCTTTTTTGTTTGTTTGTTTGTAACTGTTTCACCCTTTGGCTATTGCAGGAACCTTAAAAATAACCAGCTTACTGGCCCAATTCCAGCAACCTTAACCCAGATTCCAAACCTTAAGACCCTGTGAGTTTCATTCTGATGCCATCTATTTACGAGTCAAGTACTCTAGTTGTTGGAAAACCAAGTGGCCACGTTACTGATTATGTTTCTTTACATTTGATTCTGCAGTGACCTTGCAAGAAACCAGCTAACTGGTGAGATACCGAGGCTGCTTTACTGGAATGAGGTTTTACAGTATCTGTGAGTTGCATCTTCTTATCTTAAGTTCTTAAAGCAAGTGGTGATTTTTCCTTTGTTTCTAATATATTTTACTTGCAGCGGGCTACGTGGGAATATGTTAACTGGGACACTGTCTCCTGATATGTGCCAGCTCACCGGTTTGTGGTACTTGTAAGTGCAACCGGCTCAGCTCTCTCTCACATTTTATTGCTCTAGTTAACCTTGTTATATCGAGCGAGTTATAATTGAACCTGGTTTGTTGTTATTAGTGATGTGAGGGGCAACAACCTAACTGGAACTATCCCAGATAGCATTGGAAATTGCACAAGCTTTGAGATCTTGTATGTGTCTTCACCTTAAGAAGGTATTCTGAATATTCAGCACAGAAATCGTGTGGACTTATTATGTCTCTTGCAATTTCAGGGACGTATCGTATAATCAGATTACTGGAGTAATACCCTACAATATCGGTTTCCTTCAAGTTGCTACTTTGTAAGTATAATTAAGATTCCTAGACCTCTTGTTTTCTTGTTAAAGTACTTCATGTGTAAAGTTGGCGATGGGTTCTCTCTCAGGTCACTTCAAGGAAACAGGCTGACTGGTAAAATTCCGGAAGTGATAGGTCTGATGCAGGCCCTTGCTGTTTTGTAAGTTCTGTTCACATCGAAACAATTCAGCTTTTTGTTTTGTTTTGTTTCGTGATCATCTGACTCAGTGAAAATAACTTATGCACTAACCAGGGATTTGAGTGACAATGAACTAGTTGGGCCTATCCCACCAATATTTGGCAATCTCTCATTCACCGGAAAACTGTGAGTCCCTTTCGTTCTACTTACTGTGTCATTCATATGGTCTGATCTTCACATAGAAGAATAAAAGTTGTTCTTGAAAATAGGTATCTCCATGGCAACAAACTCACAGGACCAATCCCACATGAGCTTGGCAATATGTCACGACTCAGCTATTTGTAAGTTTCAGTTTTTTGCTACATCAATATGGGTCAACTCAACACTTAAGCTTATCTCTCGAGGTTTACCATTTCGCAGGCAACTAAATGATAATGAACTAGTGGGAACCATCCCACCTGAGCTTGGGAAGCTGGAACAATTGTTCGAACTGTAAGTACTTATCTTCAAGCGTTTTACTTAAACATATCAATTTTATCCTATTTGTAACGCCTATTGATGTATCTTTCCACCGTGTAGGAATTTGGCAAATAACAATCTTGTAGGGCCGATTCCATCTAACATTAGCTCTTGTGCTGCCTTGAATCAATTGTATGACCTGGGATGAACCCTTCTGCAATTTATGGTTCCCTTTTTATTTTTGGCTTGTTCTCTGTATATAAATCTTATTCTGCCTAACTTGTTTTCAGCAATGTTCATGGGAACTTCCTGAGTGGCTCGATACCTCTTGGATTCAGGAATCTTGGAAGCTTGACTTACTTGTAAGCTTTAAAGATTGCATAGTCAGCATTATTCTCTGGATTATTAGTCTGTGTTGATCTTGTGTAATTGCTGTAAATTGTAGAAATCTTTCTTCGAACAGTTTCAAGGGCAAAATACCTGCTGAGCTTGGCCATATTATCAATCTTGATACCTTGTATGTTATTTTCTGATACATTACATCCTCTCTACCCTTTCTACATCTATTTATATTGACCTACTAAACTCATAGAGGCTTTGGTTTCAGAGATCTGTCTGGCAACAATTTTTCTGGATCAATACCATTAACACTTGGTGATCTTGAGCACCTTCTCATCTTGTATGTCTCCTTCATCACGTTGCTTTCACTATAAACTTTTCTGGGTTTGTTGACTTATGCTTTAATTTCCAGAAACTTGAGCAGAAATTATCTCAATGGACCATTACCTGCTGAGTTTGGGAACCTCCGAAGCATTCAGATCATGTAAAATTTTTCTTTATGCTCAAAGTATCTTCCTTCTTCTATGATAAACATCCTCTTTACCAACTTTTCTCGTTCCTTCTCAGCGATGTATCATTCAACTCCCTCGCCGGTGTTATTCCAACTGAACTTGGCCTTTTGCAGAACATTAACTCTCTGTAAGTACACCGTGACTTCTCTACATGTTACCGTCTACAACAGCGAAATCAATTTATTTTTGTTATTTAATTTTTTGGTACAGAATACTGAACAACAACAAGATTCATGGGAAGATTCCAGATCAGCTAACGAATTGCTTCAGTCTTGTCAATCTGTGAGTTTTCTTCTGTTATACGGATGTTTACTCTCGGATAATGATATGATCGCTCTTTCATCAAAATTTTTTATGCTCTCTATGCACTTTCTAGGAATATCTCCTTCAACAATCTATCTGGAATAATCCCACCTATGAAAAACTTTTCACATTTTGCCCCGGCCAGGTATATGCTTTGTGATAATTCCAACCTTCTTTACCAGTCATAGATCAGTATTCCAAATCTATTATTTCGTGTATAGCTTCTTTGGAAATCCATTTCTCTGCGGGAACTGGGTTGGATCAATCTGTGGCCCTTCTTTGCCCAAGTCACAAGGTATCTGAACGTGCACTCATCCTATCGCATTGTTTTTAACGGACAGGTTTCTAACGTTTTGCTGATCGTTTCTCTCCCGTGACAGTATTCACCAGAACTTCCGTACTTTGTATGGTTCTCGGATTCATTACTCTCATTTGCATGATAGTCATTGCGGTTTACAAGTCAAAGCAGCAGAAACAAGTCTTGACAGGTTCTACGAAACAGACCGAAGGTATTGGTCTCACACTTACTCTTTTTCTTCTCCTGTTCATTAGAGTTCACAGCAGTATTATGGTAAGACTTTTGTGAAACCTTCAGGGTCAACGAAGCTGGTGATTCTTCACATGGATATGGCTATTCTCACGTTTGATGATATCATGAGAGTGACGGAGAACCTCAGCGAGAAGTACATCATTGGATACGGCGCTTCTAGCTCGGTTTACAAGTGCACCTCAAAAAGTTCCCGACCTATTGCCATAAAGCGAATCTACAATCAGCATCCCCATAACTTGCGCGAGTTTGAGACAGAGCTCGAGACAATTGGTAGCATAAGACACAGAAACATTGTGAGCTTGCACGGATATGCCTTGTCTCCTTTTGGCAACCTCCTCTTCTACGACTACATGGAAAATGGCTCTCTTTGGGACCTCCTCCATGGTTTGCTACTCATCTTCTCTTGTGTCAGTTAGATACTTTTCAAAGATTTAGTTTACTAGTTTTGGAGGACTTAAAAGTTGTGACTGTATGATGCAGGGCCTGGAAAGAAAGTGAAGCTTGACTGGGAAACGAGGCTGAAGATAGCCGTTGGATCTGCGCAAGGACTGGCATATCTTCACCATGACTGCACTCCTAGGATCATTCATCGTGATGTTAAGTCATCAAACATACTCCTTGATGGGAATTTTGAAGCGCGTTTGTCAGATTTTGGAATTGCCAAGAGCATACCAGCCACCAAAACTTATGCCTCAACTTATGTTCTTGGAACTATTGGCTATATCGACCCAGAGTATGCCCGTACCTCTCGTCTGAACGAGAAGTCTGATATCTACAGCTTCGGTATCGTACTTCTTGAGCTTCTGACCGGGAAGAAGGCTGTGGATGAGGAGGCCAACTTGCTTCAAATGGTATTAATTCTTGTGGAACAAAGTATAATCGAGGATAGTGTTACACAAGCTTGTTAACAGTGAGATATCATTTGGTTTCTGTTGCAGATACTGTCAAAGGCGGATGATAACACAGTGATGGATGCGGTTGATGCAGAGGTTTCTGTGACTTGCGTGGACTCAGGGCACATCAAGAAGACGTTTCAACTGGCTCTCTTGTGCACTAAGCGAAATCCTATGGAGAGACCTACAATGCAGGAGGTCGCTAGGGTTCTGCTCTCTCTTCTCCCGTCTCCACCTCCAAAGAAGCTGCCTTCTCCTGCGAAACTGCAGGGAGTGGAAGAACGGCGTGAGAGTCACTCTTCAGATACCGCATCCCCACAGTGGGTCGTTCAGTTCCGTGATGCTATCTCCAAAAGTAGCTTATAAGGGGGCTCTTTAATCTTTTCGGGTTTCTTGTGTGGCAAGGACGATGGGAGGGGATGGTTTTTCTGTGATTTAGGGCTAGTATGTAGGGCGTTTTGGGAAAGCGAGAGGACATTAAAGACAGGAACATGGTATGGTATAGGTGAAAAACAGTAGGTGAAGTTAAATGTGGGGTTCAAAGGGACATCTTCACGAGTTCGTTAAAAGTCTTTCAATCTCTTTAATGCACACATGTTCATTAATGCGTACAACTTCTATCACACTGAATATATTTTGTACATTATTCATTGACGACCGCACACAAGCATTGCAAGTTTCTGAAACCTCTACTATCTAATTAAAGGGCATATATGTAAGCTTTCAGACAAATGTGGATCGTAAGGAGCGATTGGGTACTTCCTGGTGTTATGTCCTGCGACCAAAGTTCTAGCTCGTTTCAGAATTGTGTTCTAATGCATACGCGTTGTTTGGTCTAAATATATCAAAGCAATAGGTTTCAAATACGTGATATATATGAAGGATTTTTTATCCCATTGAAGCTCAGCTTTCTTAATAGCTATGTCTGATTTGTACAACCACGATAATGTCTTGAAAAATCTTTATGTAGAGGAGATACAAGAGAGGAAGAGAAGCTACTAATCTACAAGTACGGCGACCGAATCAGTATCTGAAGTGAGACACAGCTGTAAGAAATAGTTGACACTGTTAAATTTCATAACAAAAAACAAAGTAAAATGCAAATTTGAAGATGATGAAAAGCTTACTAACTTTGCTGAGAGATTCAATAAAAGGTTCATCTTGGGAATTTATGTCCTTTGGAGCTTCAAATTCCTTCGATGAACACAGTATTAGTATGGGGAATAATTGGTTCCATTCCAGAAATATCGCATGATCCATAAAAACATTGTAACAGTTTCAAAAACCAACCTGCAGTGTGAGTGACTTACCCTCGGAAAATTGTTTTCATGTTTGATCTCGACTGCTTCATCAAATTTGCTTGATGTCTACCAAGAAAATAAAGATTCGTGAGTTTTTTATTTGGCAAAGATCTTTCATGGATTGTAGTTCTCCTTGGGGGAGGAAACTTGCATCACCTTTCCGTCTAGAGGGCTAATTCTAGATTCATAAATTTGACTAATTGTCATTCCGCTGCGAGACTCCTTGACTTTCCTCCCCTTTCTGGAACCAATTGACTTTGACCTGCATAAGATGTGAAAGAACATTCTGAGTAGTTTGATTCTAGTTTGAGTCAATGCAAGACAAGGACCAAAGTAACGAGATTTATAAAAGATTCATGGACTAACGTTAGGGAGTGTGTAGGATCATCCGTGGGTGCATTTTTAGCCTGCAATGGAGACTTGAGACTTACACTCGAAGAGCGTTCCTGCGCTCTAAGAGATGTCCTTAGATGAAAACCCTACAAAACAAAAACAAGAACATAAAATAGGATGTTGGTAAAATTTTGGTATGATAAAGAGTTTCAAAATGTTCTACAAGATTTAGACCTGGAAATCTTGAGTGCGAGGCGTATACTTCTTATGCGAAGATGTTAAAGAAATTTCTTGGACCTGCAAACGCGTTCAGACACACGAAAGGTTTGTAATGCTACTGCTTCCGATTGGGTGACAGTGAAAGAAACAAAAAAAGAAGTACCCACGTACTCTTTTATTCATCGTAGAGCTAAATCTTGCTATCTGCTCGGGTGCTGAATTAGCCTTAAACCTAGAACAGATTCATAGCAGAGAAGTAGTAAACAAGCCATTAAAGAAACCAAAACATGCCACAGATTGTCCTTACCGCAGACTCGCAGCTCTTTGGGCAGTCTTGAGATTAGGTTCCTTTGGAACAGTGACTTTGGATCCCTGTAAGTACAAAATATATTACATACAAGAAGATGATAGAATGAATGCTTAATCTTAAGTGCAGTTACCTTCTTTGGAACCTTATGTACAAAGGGAGTTTGGTCCAACCGTGATATCTAAATTCACAAAGGTGAATAGGATTAGTCCCCCAAACCAAAATGGGTTTGAGATGAGAGAGCAGTGAGTAATAAAGACCTTGCGCAAGAAACCGGATTCAAGTTTTTGTCTTTTGGTATCTTGTAGATGTGGCATAGAGTATAAAAGAGGAGAGGTCTTATCATCGGACTTTCCTAATGATCTCTGACATCTACAAAAACATTAAAAATCAGTTGGAACAAAGGAAAGGAAAGATTGATATCAAAGAGGAAATATGTTACTATACCTTGTGAGAAGTTGAACAGAGTAAGTGTCAAGAGGTTTGTTCTGTCTTGCCAACAAAGAAGCTGTGGGTCTCGTCAAAGTTGAGTTCTTTCGTACAAAAGGTTTGGTTTTAGACTTTTGTGTAGTCTTGGGAACAATTTTTGCAGGTTGGTTATAATATATGAACCCTGATCACCATAAACAAAAACCTTGAGTTGCAAGAAAACAGAGCAAATAACAGAAACAGAATATAATACCGTTGTATTGATCTGAGATTGTGGGTTTGGGGATCTTGAGATGTTTATCGTCGAATCTCCAGCTCAATTTTAGGCTAAATGCTGAGAGGCAAAGTCATAACCATTATCAGGAAATGGAAAGTAGGCTAAATATTGCAGATAAGAAAGCTGAAGATCTTACGGGAAGGAGGATAGTTTCCAGCTGATTCAAACCAAAGCTCTGTTTCCTCTGTTTCTGAATTGAGTTCTTGTTTGGTGAAGTCATAGAACCGAGGGGCGTCGAATTCGAAATCGATATCGAATTCCTCAATGAAGGAGGAATCTTCTGAAAAGATATCTGCCATTTCCGGATCCATCATTGTCTAGGAAGATTCGCATTCATCAGAATAAAGCAAATCCGCGATGATGATGGAGAAACATTGTAGGAAAAAGAAAGCCAACGGTGCAAATTTAGATGGCGTGGTTACAAAACGACGGTGTTTAAACAACAAGGCCGTTGGCTAAATACAGAGGTTAACTAACACAACTACTGTTTGTTTCTCCACAATTTTATTTTTATAAAAATCATAGGACTATGAATGTATTAGCGCCTGAATATATGTAATTTTAACCCTTCATTTAACAGTGTAAAAATCATGATACAAAGTTATGCATAGATTAAAAAAGGTATGTCCAAATCTACACAAACGGTTCAAACTGATTCACTTGTGTGTTTAATCAAATCAATTAACAAACTAAATTGAATGCCCTAAGCTTCTCGTGCCTCCACTCGTTGTTAACTTTTGCAATAAATTCTTCTGCTCTCTTTCTCAAATCATCGTCTTCTTCCTCCTCTTCAACATCAGCCTCAGTGCTCTCATCATCATCTTCATCATCCTCGTCTTCCTCTTCCTCCTCCTCCTCATCATCATCAAAACAATGGCTGCTTTGTTTGTCCTCGTATTCGTCAGAAATGCACGAGGCATCAGCCAACGACGCATCTTGTGCAGATGAAACATCAACGACAATCATCTCTTCTTCTTCATTATCATCATCATCATCATCATCGTTACTTCCACAATCATGATCATGAGAAGCAAGGTGGCAAGTATTGAAGCTCAAAGAGGTAGATACTGTGTAGTCTTGTGAATCTATCGAACCGGGTTTTGATGATCCAGTAAGTATTATGACTATAATGAGGTTGCAGAAACAGAACATAAGAAGCGAGTTCGAGGTGGCTTCTCCGATCAATTCAAACGCTATGTCCAACATCCTTGCGGCCTAAGGAAAAAGGAAAATAAAATGAGAAAATGAGGGAAGAAAGGTTCTTTGGTAGTTTGGTTAGTTAATTGAGCTTATGTGATAGAATAGAGGCTTGGCGCGCTTTATAAAGGGGCAAAGTGTATGAGAGAAGCTCTTTGTGAGAGAAGTAGAAGCATTGTGGCGATGAGGTGTCGACTGAAAGCTTTGTAGATTATAAAATTATAAGATTTTTGGATTTGGGCTTCTCTATGGATTGTATAATATTATTTATAGACCCAAAGTTCAAATGAGTCGTGGGTCGTTAGAGTATAGTATTACACTATTAAATAATGTCTGTGTGGTGAAGTTACTTGGCAACTATTCATTTTAATCGATTTAAATAAACAAAACCGCTTTCTTGCGCCTTATACCTAAACAAAAGTGTCTCACATGGATTACGGTCCATTATTATCCATTCATCATCATCATCATAGACTTTCTAATAAGTCAAGCCCGAATGTTCTCTGAAATCAGATAATTCATCTATCTAAGAAACTTCCTACTCTTTTCACTTCGGGGTACATTCAACGAAAAGTTGATGAAATTACGTACTTAATACATACCTAACCATATACATTTTCTATTCCTTTAGTATATATTTTTTTTACTTTAAAATATATTTGTTAGAAAAGTAATTGTTTGTAGCACACGACACATGAACATAATCCATCCATTTATATCATAGTATAAACTAAGCTATTAATTTCTGTGTGGAGACTGGAGCGCATCCGTTTCACCAATCATTTTATAATTTGGAAAACACCACACAAACGTTCACGGAATTAACCATACATACCCACATGGAATAGTTAATTTAATTACATTCAACTGATTTTGTGTTACTGTAAAATATGTTCTCTTTTATCTGATTTCCCTGTTACGTACATTCTATTCGAATCACCATCCACATAAGCATTTACAATTTTGAAATAAATTAAATATAACTATATAAGACATGCAGTGTTATTATAACATTACAAAATATAAACCATTCTGAATTTATTCTTTAAGAAGTCCTTTAAGATTTTTTTGTGTGTGTTTTGGATGTTTATAGTTTAGGTGATAGTTTTGAAACACAAAACATAGAAACTGGTAGTTTGAAAAATCTGCTGCTCCTCTCTTACTATGTATATATATATTTTTTTAATCAGCCTCTCTTACTATCATTTTCAGGGCTGTTTATTTTAACAAGTTATAACATTTTTCATTTAAAACTTATATGACCTATAATTAAAACTTACAAACTATGCTTTTACTAACACAGAACTGGTAATTATTGTTTTAAGTACTATCAAGTCCTGCTAATTACTTAACAAGGTCAAATAGGGTATTTTACAAGTAGCTTACTCACTATATATATAGAACTCGAAAGTAGTACTACTCACTACTTATTACTCACAATATAGAATATAGAAGGTTTGCACTCGTTCTTGTCCTCATTGAGTTTTATTGCAACAACAAACATGTCCGACCCGAGCTTTCCAGTGCCGACGCCGTTTCGAGTGTCCAATAGTACTGGTAGCCAAGAGGAAGAGAAGAAAGCAGGTTACGTCAACTATGAAGTTGAGCCTGGCTTTACCATTCGTCTGCGTCAGAATATTGACCCTGCCATGGACCCGAAAAAGCTCAAACGGTTCGGTTACATAATTTGATCACGTTTAATTATCTTGTAGTTTGATACGTATATCAACCCTAGTTAACTTAATTTTGGTCCCTGCATGTATACAATTATATAGCATAGTTTCTAACCGTGTCGCGGCTCAGAAGTCAAGGTGGAAGAAGGTTCAATATGTTGATGATCTAGTGAAGAAATCGAGGGATCTCCATGTAAGTATATATATAATATATTCACTACTTCACTAATCTTAATTCTGTATCTATATGTAGATTCATAATGATAATTGTGGATATATATAGTGGCAGGTGAGTCTGTTGCGTTCCCAAGTAGGGATGGCGATTGAGCGGAAACGATTTCTAGAAAGTGAGCAAAAGGAGCTTAAGAAGTGTATGTCTGGTTGGCTTCAACGTTTTATCTCTGATCAAGGTACACAATTAATAGTTGTTAATTAGATAAATATCTTAAACTGATACATTAGTAACAATTATAATGCTAATTTTTTCAGGAGAAATGGAGGCGTGCAGAGCGGAGATAGAGAGGCTGAAGAAGAAAATGGCTCATATGAATTGACTACCCCCATGCATTTTCTTATCTCTAGATCCACCCAAATTTAATTTTTTTCGTTTTCCATAATTTCTGTTTATCAAGCCAGTTTACATTAATTTGTATGGCTTTCGTATCTCCTCCCTTCCGACCGTTGCGTTTGCCGTGTCTGCTTTTCCTTTCGCTATTCCTTTCTGTTTGAGTTGTATCTTCTTCCTTTTTAAGATTTTTTAAACACCATTAAAACAGAGTTCAAATTTCGGAGAAGAAACCAAAACATAACTTGACCGCATTAATGTTTACTATACTATGTGGAGAAAAGATCACATATCAATTCATACATTGCTTAATGAAATTTAAAACCTACTATGTAATGATTGCCATGCGTAAATTTGTGTTGCAGTATTCTGTTTGCTACGTCAAAAGTGGATTTGTCTGTTAATATAAAAAAGTGCCAACTCTGAATGATATTAAAAACGCCTGTATATAGAGAGTTACAAAAAAACGGCTATATAATGATTGCCATGCAGACACACCCACGTCTTCTAAATCTCCTTTCTTTTTGTCCTGCTTGCTTTCTGTTTTCCCCTTATTATTATTGAGGACACATACAAATATCAGAAGAAAATAATTACAAGCTTCGTAATACTTAATCCACTTAAAGTGGAAGACATCATAAGAGGTGAGATTTTTCTTCTTTTTCTTTTTACTGTGAAAATCCTCTTCTAAATTTCCCAATCAAGTAAAAATATACCCGCCCATGATAGGCCCAAGACTTAGAATGAGATTGTTAAACGGGCCTAACATGGGAAGGCCCAACCCAGTGTAAGTCAATGGGTGTATGTGCTTGTCGTTTGTATAAATTACAGCTCAACTTCATGTCTTTTTAGGCGTGGACATGAGCGACAGGGAGATTCTTCGGACATTAGTTTCTAAATCATACAGCTCAACTTCATGTCATCAATCAAGGAAGGTATCATCAATTCACTCATTTTGCCGATTATATATCTCTAAGATTAGCACACGAGATATTGATTTCACGAAAGATGAGAAACAAAATGTTGATACAGAGAAAGAGATGAGAAGATAACTTTTCTGTGCAAATTGCAAACGATGTGTACACCATTATATACTAAAAATCTACACACTTTAGGTTGCTTCAGTGGATATAATCTCCAGCTCCGCCCACCACGCCGGAGATAGCCTTGGCAACGCTGCTTCCGCCGTGATTCCGGTGATCTCTCTCAGCTTAGCCACCACTTCCTTCACTTCCGGCCTCTGGTTCAAACACTCGATAACCACTTCCCACATTTTCTGCAGGACGTTCTCGTCGAAGCTTTTCAGGGTCGGATCCACGAGTTCTCTCGCCGGTTTGGTGTTGGTGATGGGAGAATCCGGATCCGGGATCTTTCCGGTGATGATCTCGTGCAGAATGACGCCGAAGCTGAAGACGTAGCTGGTCTGGGGACCAAGTGTTGTGGCGCTGAGGAATGTAAAGTCAGCGACTTTGGCTGCGTAATCTGTTGTTAAGTAGACTGAAGAAGAGTTGAGGTTGGTGTGGTAGATGGGTTTAGGGTTGAGATTCTGCATGTGTTCCACACAGTAAGCTATTCCCATTGCGATTCTCAGTCTCTTTGGCCAGTCCAAGTTCTCTGCGTCTTGCTCTGCAAATGATATAATACATACAGTTAGTGTTTTTTAAAAAAGGGATGTGGCTGAGTCTGTTGGAGAAGTGACATTACTGACCGTGTAAGTGCTCGAAGAGTGATCCGTAAGGAGCGTACTCGAAAACTAGCATCCGGCTGAAGGGCTCTTCTTCATGGCAATATCCGATTATATTCAAAAAGTTCTTGTGGTCCACTTGAGATAACCTCTGTATCTGCGTTGCAGGATTGTGTAGTGTTCAGAAAGTTACTTGTGGTTTTAAGAAAAGGAGAATGTAGAATGCAATGAGTTCTGATGCTACCTTCTGTTGGAACTGTGTTTCGAGATCCTCTGACCAGTCCTGGAGGGATCCAGATGCGACAGATACAACAGCAATTTCTGAGCCGGTGGAGAGAGTTCCTTTGTAAATGGTGGCGTTTGAGGATGTGGAGCTTATGATGTTACTGAAATCTTCGCAGGCAGTTTCTAGTTCTGATAGCTTCAGCTTAGGAACACCTTCATGAGTCGTAAGTACAGTAAACTCACACACCAATCTGCTATGTCATTATATATTATATATAGTGTAAAACAGAACACAGTGACTGAAGAGAACGCAATACCTGTAATAACAACATCTTGAAGCTGCCCAATGCTCCTAGTTGCCCACGGCTTCATTATTTGTACCTTTTTCTTCCGGAGAAGAAAGAAGCCCACCAATGCGGCCATGGCGCTTAATACACCTACAAGCGCTCCCACTATTATAAAAACGATAACTTTCTTTTTCTTGCTCGCAGGACGCAGAGCTGGAGGCGGAGGCGGAACTTGTGAAGGCTGAGCTGGAGGCGGAATTGGTGAAGGCTGAGCTGGAGGCATAGGTGGAGGGGGAACTGGTTGAGGCCGAGCTGGAGGAGGGTTTGGGATCGGGATTGGATCCCCAGCAGGAGGGGTTGCACCTCTAGCCAGCGGAGGAGGAGGAGGAAGGAAATCTACGGGGGTTTCCTCTGTAGGCGACGGAGGAGGAGAAGGTAACAAAGGAGGAGGAGGAGAAGCTGCATCGAAACCTGGATTCTCTCCAGGGGGAGTTATCTGAAGTAGCCTGCGACCCAATGAGTAAGGTTGGCCAAAGTTGTTGTCACACAAATCCAAGGTCTCAAGTTCCTGCAGTTCCGTTACCTCTTCAGGTACTTTCCCGGAAAATGAATTGTTTCTCAGAATACTGCAAAACCACCAACAAGAACAAGTAGTTGTAGATGCATGTATAGTTCTGAATGGAGTGTTGGAAAAAATTGTTTTACTTACAGAGATTTCAAGTGAGTTAGGTTTCCGAGCTCAGGTGCGAGTGTTCCTTGCAAGGAGAGATCTCTTAGATTTCTACGGTATTATCCAATTACACAACACAAGATGACATCAAATAATGAAGCTGAGAACAAGTAACCACATCTTATGAAAGGATTTGGCTGACTTACAAGATGACAACTCTTCCATCATGTGAGCACACAACACCAGACCAAGAACAATGAGGAAGCTCTCCCCAATTCACTAGAGCTCCAAATGGGTCTCTCTCTATTCTCTGTTTGAATTTTATCAGCGCCAATGCTGCAAAACACCATCCAATATCCATCCATCAGCAGTTGAATAGACTTATAGAAAGATGAAACAAAAGTACCTTCGGTGCTGAAACAGAGTCCAAACGTGAGATTGCGAGGAAGGTTGAAGAGGAGGAAGAGGATGGAGATTTCTGTTCGGAGCAATCTCCACCGTTGATCGGAACTCATCCTTTGTGTTGTTGGAGTAGTTCAAGTCGTCGTTCAGAGACGAAGACAAATCAATGTCTGCTCCTTTTTATATCCCACCTTCTTCATTTTTTCCTTTGTTTTTGTTTTTACTTGTTATTTTTGAACAACAATCACAAGTTGCTCAAAATAAACTTTGGAAAATGTTATAGCTTTATGACATTTCTCCTTTTCTTATATATATAACCATAGAAAGTTGGAAAATGAAAATACGATTTTGATTTAAAAATTGACACCATTTGCATTGCACGATACTGTCTTTCTCTCTAGAAATTGACCCAGTAAACTTTGACTTGGTTTTCCTCGTTAGCAACAATAAAAAATCGTTACCAGGTGGACAGTTTTAATTTGAAAGCCGTACATGTCTTTTTTTTTTTTTGGTATAAAATCACTCACAATTTTGGGAAGAAATTAAGCCCATTCAGAATGTAAAACAAAAGTGGGCTTACATATATCAGCTTCTTTTCTTCTCAGCTTTCTTGATCATTGTTATCTTAAAATAAAATGATGTGAAACCGTGGTTCTTACCCACAGAAAGTCAGACACTAATTATGTGCTACTGATTTCTCAAATTAAAAGAAGCCACAGTTCAATTCGTGGAAACGGTGGTGGAGATAAGAGTGAGTTGGTCTAGTTACCGTGAGATGGCACGGAGCAAAACGCAGTGGATATGAGAAAAGTTAGGGCGTGTGGAGGAGCTAGTGTTCCAGCATTTGGTCATAAGATATCTGAGGACTTGAGGGCACTCTTTTGGGATCTCCGGTCTTAACCCGCACGCTGCAAACCCAACCGCTGCCTGCACCGGCGAACAACACCCATAAGCCTCCTCTCCTGTCACCATCTCCCAAAGCAATATCCCGAAGCTATACGCATTGCTCATCCAACTCTCTCTCGTCTTCTCTGGATCCCCTGCGATTATCTGATGTCAACCATTTTCACAAAATGCAGTCAACAACTGCTTTTCCAATAGAGCTTACTTATTTCCATAGGAAAAACATTAGGTGCCTACAAGTCTAATTTACTTATCTAATCAACATGCAGTGAACTAGGATTATGCAAGAAAAGCGTCACAGAAATACAGACCTCGGGTGCAAGCCATCGATAGCCATCTGTTTCGTACTCCATGGCCTCGCTGGCACTCTTGCATGTGGTGACTATTCCCATATCACCCAAACATGCGTTTCCTTGCTTATCTAGTAGTATTCTCTGTGTGTTAAGGTCTCTAAATGCAACACCGTGATCGTTCATAAACTTCATCCCTTCTGCTATTGTCAACCGCAATTCGAAATATGTCCTTGTTCTGAAGCTTCTTTTTCTTTAACACCAGTTCACGGAGTGACCCACCTTGCATCAGCTTCGTTACCACGCATAACCCATGATTTTCATCGATGCAGACACCATAAAACTGCAGAATGCTCTTGTATCCACAAGTCATGAGCTCCAAGAAATCTTTTCGGATATCAAACTCATAAAACTGCAGAATGCTCTTGTGTCCACAGCCTTTTAGTTTCTCAATGGCCACCTTTTGTCCTCTGTAAACTCCTTTGAATGAATTTGGTCCTAACTGATCACCAAAGTCAAGATTTCAGTAGCCATTTCTCGATATCATTGCCGCCCGATTGGATAGTCTGCCATTCATCTACTGATACAGAAAACTTAGAGCTTATGGGTGGCATGTCAAGCTGGATCCTAAGTATTCATGTTTTTCCAACTCGTGTCTACAGCATTGATCAATGGACTCTTCATCAACATCCCCGAATTCTCCTAAACCCGCGTTCTGTTCTTGACAGCCGCAGAGTCCAAAAGGGAGCTTCACAGAGGTTGACTTGGACTTCCTTACCGCAGATTTAAGAGCACTCTCTACTTTGGTCTTGAACAATTTTTCTTGTCCGGACTCAACCAAAAGAAGAACAACTCCGAGAGTCAAACCCTTCTTCTCAAAGATCTGTACCTTCTTACAAGAAATGGAAGCGCTATCAAGAGATCCTGAAACAGTTGAGCAAGAAAGCGAACAAGTGCAAGCGAAAGTGAGCTTGAACACAGAACCCTGAGCTTCCTCATCGGACACCTCTTGAATCACAAACACAGGGTAGTCATCATCTCCAAAAGCTTGCTCTATCAGTTTAATGTGACCAAACACCTCTTTCATATCAAAACCAGTCTGACTGTAACTGATTAAAAATAAAATCATAATTAACAACCAGATTACGCCATGATCTAGTTAAATAAAGCACAATATATATTGATTAATATTGAATTTAAGAAACCGAGACAAATAAAAACATTTGACTTAACTAATGAGTAAAAATGAAGCAATATCTTAGTCGTCTGTTATACCTGAGAGGCAAAGAATCGTAATGCTTCCTGAGATTAGAGACGAGCTTCTCCGGCAACTGGCTTCCGGGATACATTTTAGCAAGGTTTCTCACAACAGTGGGCCACACGAGCTTCCTTCCTCCGGTCGTCGACGCATTCTGGTTTTCTCGCCCCGAGTCCAAGCTGAGAGAGTTCTTGAGCAATGTGATCGCCTCCGAGACGTTGCGGCCGAGACGCTGTAACCGCTTCTGCATAGCGGAGGAGTTCTGATCGAAACGTGGAGCAGCGGTGAGGGATTCTGACCTGTCTTCTGAGCACATGAGGACTTGGTCGACTAAATCTTCGTCGGTGCATCCGCCGGCACCACGGTTGGACCAGCACTCCAGCACGGAGGTCATGGCGGCGAAGGTAACGAAGTTTGGTTTTCTGTCTTACTTTCAAAGTCGAGAGTATTGTTTCTTCGTCTAGTCTTGTTTTAATTACATGATCAGTATGTCTCATATGTAAGCATCCAAGCACCAGTGG
>KE154498.1:0-41214 GCA_000411075.1 Sisymbrium irio | reverse complement strand
CCCTGCCACGGTACAGACCCGGGTTCGATTCCCGGCTGGTGCAATATTTTTTGTGTGTAAAATTTTAGATACTTTGGCCCATGCATAGTCTGATAACAAGTTGTTGCATCGTTAAAGAAGCTAGAAATTTTTTCCTTTGCAATATAAAATCACATCGTACTAAACAAACTATGTCGGACAAGAAAGAAGATATACAAGTCTATGTGTGTATATAGAGTCTTAACATTGAGGCAAGTCCAATGGTGGAGACTGTACAGACTGCAAATGTCCCTCACCGTTCTCAACCAAAAAGACCATAGCCAGACCCCAGAATAGATGTGAGTCGATATGGCAATGCATCAGCCACACTCCAGGATTATCTGCCACGAATCTGATAGCTATCCATCCACCAGGAGGGGTTCCAATTGTGTTTCTCCGTGGTGGGTCTATGAGGTTGAAGCTCGATGTGTCTTTGTTTGGGTTGAAGTTACCAATACCTGTTCCAACTACATAGAACTCGTAGCCGTGGAGATGCATTGGGTGATTCTCTGTAGTCACGATGCTCGTGTCTTGCAATATAATTTGTACCTTCGACTTGTACTTTAGTTTGTAGGCCTTTGTTCCACGGGTAGGCTGCCATAGCCCTCTGCTAACGTTTCCTGTATAGTCAAATGTGATTGGAGGAACAGGAGGGAAGTCTGTGGTGAAAACGCCTGCGGGAGTGCCTTGGTAATATGCTTGCATTATGGAGTTAATTCTGGGGAAGACAAAAGATACATTGTTGATGCTTGCAGTGAAGCGTGTTCCGTTTGGGCCTTGACACCTTTGCGTGTTGGAGGTTGGGCAGTTGAATAGTCCCAATCCCACTGTGAAAAACAAGTCCTCGTCAACCTCGAGGGGCACTTCCACTTTCGAAGGACTCTTCATCTGCGCTGTGAATGTTGCAGCTGTTGTTGTGTCGTTGAATCCTGGTAGCTGCGCAGGTATCGCCCGTGCCTGTGATTTACCTTGAAGAGTAACACAGGGAGCGCCTTTGTACTTGAGGATTGCGGTGGTGGTTGTGTTGTCAAAGGGAGCGTTGTTGGCGCTGTTGTAGGCGTGTGCCGCCATGTAGTAGTGTGCTGGCGGTTGGTCTGCGGTTAGAAGCACATCAGTTGTCTGACCTGGACCTAACATAATGACATTGGTCGAGAAAGGTTTGGTGTAGGAGGCATCCGCAGCAACCACTGTCAGTTTGTGATTCGCGACACCGAAGAAGAGTTCTTGGTTCAAGGCAGAGTTGATGACCCTGAGGAGGATAATCTCTCCTGACCCTACCAAAAATCTCAAAGTTTCTGCATCGTGACAACACATAATATTAACTAAACAATGGTAGCTGTAACTATTTTGAGGCATGGGAAGCATAAACTAAATGTACCTTGGCTGGAACATCTGTAGAAATCACCAGGCTGACCGTTGATGGTGAAGGCGTCTGACACGTTTGGTGCCGCTCCGGTGAACTGGGCCAAGTTCAAAACATCCATGGGGTTTCTATCCCACCACTCTCCTAAGACGAGGGTAAACTCTCTTTTGGGAAGAACTGGAAAAGGGTAATGAGGAGAAGAGAGCTGAGGGCGTATGATGAGAGCTCCATACACGGTGGCTCGCAGCCATCTGCTGTGGGCATGCCACCACAAGGTCCCCTCTTGTTCTTCGATATTAAACCTGTATGTGTAACTCCCTCCTGGTTTGATTGGACATTGGGTTATGTATTCTGGTCCATCCGCCCATGGATTCCGCATCTGCCGTATCCCATGCCTGCACATGCTCTGATTATTAAGCTGTTGTTTTGACTATCACTGCATAGATTTAATACAAGGGAGAGTGAGTGAATTACCAGTGGAGGCTGATGTTATACTGAGCTTTGTTTATGGCTGTTATGACAAGGGAATCTCCGTTTCTCACCTCCAAGGTTGGCCCTGGAAACTGTCCATTCACCGTGATGGAGTTATGAACTCTGCATAGCCTCTTCACCGGCGTCTCTTGGATCTAAACCAAACACACAAAAGAACAAAGTAACTTGAGCATCAATGTACGTAACAATGAAGAGAATAAAAAAAAAGGAGGGAAGTGGTGAAACACACAATGAACTCATGAAAGTGAACTTCTGCATTAACAAGTGAAGAAGCTACAAAAAGCAACAACACTAAGAAGAGCCGGACTTGCCCCATTTCGAAACTGACTTGTGAGAGAAAGAGAAAAGTAGAGATACCTTTTATATGCAGTTGTGTTGAAGTCTGGAGAGTGGAGAGTCTAACCCGCACACACTGATTTGGTGTAACCACTAAAAACAACAAACAGTTTCTGCTTTTAAACTTTGATTCTTAATTATTCCACAAAGATGTAGGTGAACCCCTACACGCCCACTTTCTTTGTTTATTTTCTCATCCTCGGACACCAAATCTCTTAAAGCATTTTGATTCTCAGAATCTTTACTATTTTGAAATTAAAATAGCACATGTACTAAATTCTAAAATATGCCTAAAGCGGTTGGAAAGTTTATCAACTCAAAAGGCCAAATCAAATCTTGTGCTGCATTCATCATCATCATGAGTTGAACTTGACTTTTTTCAATGACCAGACCAAGGAAGAAAGCAGAGACCTTTCTTAGAGCTTTGAGCGTTTCGCCATTGGAAATTCCATAAGACAGTGACCAAGAATCGTCGGAGGCTGGCCGAGTTTCATCGGAAAATCTTGCCAACTAGGATTAGTTGACTCGGAAGAAGAAACCTAGTCAGCCCATTTAAGAATAATTTGGGCTGGGTCGGGTCGGGTCAAAGTCGTTAACGTGACCCGAAAGATACGTTTTTTTTTTTTGGTGTTACGAAAGATACGCTTTGTCATCTCATATCTCCGTTTCCCTCTCCTATTGACAAAGCCCTCTCATATTATAAAAGTCTTATGCAAATGTATCTGTAATCACCACAGGAAAATAACTGGTGCGAGGTTGAAAGGCGTGCAGACTTCTTGAATATGGTGAAGGGGCTTGTTGTTAACCAGGTACATTGTTATTATAAGAGTGAGGTCTTGAATCTTGATTAGAGGGGATGATATATATTGATGAAATTCTTTTGGATGCTCTTAAAGGATCGATTGATTAGAGCTATTGAGTGAATGCTTGAAAATTGGCGGTATCTGCGCTCTTGCATGATGCTGGTGAATGTAGAGAAATTTAAGTGGGATTTGTGAAATAAATAAAGAAAATGCGTGAAAGCAGAGTTGATGGCATTTGACTTATTTTGATGGTGCAGGTTGGATATGCAGAAAAGATCGCCAATGTGTGGGCAAATGTTACTACGATTCCCTACTAATGAAGCTATGGCTGCCATGGTTCATTAGCAACAACAGAACATTTGAAAACCGCGATGCTTCTTTAATATGACTTGGTGTTTCATTGATGCACTAACATCTTCCGGATGAAAAGCCACTGATGTGTCTCTCTCGAGCTGTGTCTCGGTTCCATTTTCAGGAGCAGCCTCAAGTTTTTTGGACGGTGGCTTCAAAATTGGATCTTTATACTCGACTCCATGGTCCATAGTCTACAATTGAATCCCAGTCTAGGCAAACATCCTCATGAGTACTCCAATTTCAATGTTCCCACATAGATATACAATCTGTGTTGGTGAACAGCTGCATGCATATATGGTAAATGATAAATACTCCAAGACTCGAAAAACTTTTTTTACCTTCTCAATTAATTGATCAAGTTTAAAACTCCACCAAATTAAAAAAAAAAAAAAATCAAATGGAGGCACAAACTTGTAATAAATAATAATTTCATCCACATTTTCTTACTTTTCCAATGAAAACCTTCTCAATTAATTGATATTTGATATCAACTTCTTCCATAATTTTATCAGGAATTAAAGGATTTGTATCTAAATTTCATAATTGGCTAGTCTCATCAAGATATACCATTGTCTAGTAAAGCAATACACCATCAATTACCTTTAAATTTTTTTATATTTTGTAACTTTTTTATACTAGTTTAATTTATTCATTTATCTTTTGGATTAAGTATCATTTTCAAATAGCAAAGACTTTTATTTCTACTAAAATTTATCGAACATTTGAAATTTTTACAAAAATTTATCATTCAAATTTTGTACAGTTACTTTTAGCTGTTTCTATATTTTAATATCTTAGCGCTCCCACTCTTCTCCATAGCAAAACCACTTTCTATTGAATTTTTTGACGTTTCAAACCTTATCAACTCATCTCTCAATGACTAAATTCTACTGTAATTTTTATTTTTTTAGTTGTATTTTAATTTAATATAATTTTATTACTCTAATTTTACTTTGTTCTCTTCATTTTCAGCCAATTTGTCTCCGTATAAAAGAACTCGACCAAAAGTATACTCCAAAACATGTGTAAGTATTTCATTTAATACACATGTTAGTTAATAAATAAAGTTTTGAAACGAGAGAGGTGTACTCTCTTTTGTAGGAAAAAAATATAAGAAATTAATATTATAAATATTATAATTATTGGATATGAGATAAAATATTTAGTTATTTAATAAATTTATAATTAGATAACTATTGAGAAATTGAGAAATTTATCTCAAGGAAAAATTAGTTTTATAATAAAACTCATCTTAGTCAATTTCTTATTACCTCTTATATCAAACTTAAGCTTTAATAAAGTCAAAGATATTCAAAGCTCTTTAAAGAAGAATTATTATATTTGACAAACAACTTGAGTTTTTTTATAGGTTACGCGGCCTCAAATAAATTCATATTTCAAATGTTTATGTTCATTAAAATTATTATTGTAAATTCTTTGTTAGGTTAATTTAACCTTTTCAACTATAAATAATGTTTTTTTTTTAAATGGTCCCGTTTCAGAATAGAATTTCTTTAGAAGTTATTTTTTTCACAAAATGAGTTTTTTTTTCCATTACTTTTTATTATTAAACTGAGTTTTTTTTTGGAAAAAAGAAATTGTTTTTTTGTTTGTTTAGTTGGAAACTTGGTTGATATAATTTTATTTTGAATCCTTAATTTATGAGTGAACCAAAAATGTCAAATCACACACACATATATATATATATATATTAGGGTTAACTAAGTGAATATTACAACAAACTTCAAAAATTAATTATTTATATTTTCTTTTCAGTCGATGCTTCTTTGAAGAACGTAGTATCAAACCCACAGTTGTGAAGCGATTTTGGGCGAAGGGGGTTATGATATTACCTTCAATTCTTTCTCCGATCTCAAATTTGCATTAAAGTATAACGGGCACAAGATTGAAGAAGATTTTGGAAGATCGACGAGAAAAGTTGTCGAAACTAGTAGGGTTTACTCTACTGGGATGGTGGACAAGTTATCTCCATATATAATTTATGGACTTTCTGAATTGGGCATTGAAAACAGTAAGCTCGAGGAAACATTAAAGGCCAGCTTTCAAAGCTTTGGAGACAAAATGATGATATTTATTCCCACTCAGCAGGTCATAGAGTAAGTTTATTTTGTTATTATTTTTTTTATTTTTTAACAGAATGTTTATTAATTTTTTTTTATTTCTTACTTGCCTCACCAATTTATTCTAATTAGTTTTCTTCCAGATTTTGTTAGATGAACATAAACGACAAAGTAGATAAACGTGTGATCCCAGGAGAAAATGATACGACAGATCATGTCATCATAGTCGAAGGGAAAGTGAAACGAATTTCTGCGAGGGTGATTCTTCCAACATTTCTACTTCATTCGATATTGTACCAGAATTGGTAGGTGTGTTTCTGAAACTTAATTTAACTAAGTATGTATTTTTCATTTGCTAAACTATTTTATTTGATCATTAATGATAAGGGAAAATCGCATAAAAATTTTAGCAAAAATTTACCATTCAAACTTTGTACAGTTTTTTTTAGCTGTTTTCATATTTTACTATCTTTAATTGATTTCAATTTCGAAATAACAAATTCTATGCATCAATCATTTTATTTTATGTTTTTTGCTTTGTATTTTGCATATTTTTAATATTATCAACTTTTATATCATTTTATTTGATTGTTCTAGTTCAAATAGTAAAGAAAAGTTAGAAGTCTTCAAATGAATAATTGTGTATAGGCTAATTTTCTTTTGAAATAGCCATTAAGTTATAAAGAAAGTAAATTGGTTATAATTCCAAACATTAGCTGAGTTTAGAGATCCTCTCCCCCCACAATTAACGGATTCAGATTTGGTAGGGATACAGATTTTAGAGAATCCCAAAAATAAAATCAGGAGTCTTATATCCCAATGGTTTATTGCCGAAACACGCCGTGTCTAGCCACCACTATCACCCCAAGGACCATATAGTTTTAACGCTTTGCTTTGTAGACGTACGTTTCTCGTTTCGATGATGTAGTTTAATCTGAATTATGTGTTTAAAAACGTTGAGCAACAAACAAAACAAAGGGAGTGATAAGTAGTACATTTTGTATGAACAATGAAACGGGAAAGTTTATATAAATGCAAGCAAACAAATTAGTAACAAATAATCTTAGGAAATGAAAAATAAACAGAATTCAAAAAGGCAACAAGAATTTATAAGAATCCGTTGCATTTGTGCCACAACTCACAAGTGCTGTATCAAGTTCCTATTAGGAATATTACAAATTAAGTTTCCCTAAGCTCATACAAATTTGGAGTATTTGTTAAATTATCAATTAGGGAAACTTTGTAATTTTCCTAATATTAAATAAGTAATCAGAGGGTTTCCATTTCTTTGACAGGGAAGAAGAATTTCCTAAACGCGTATTTGGATTATTTCTTGAAATCTAAAATTAAAGGAAAAACTTTGTAAATTTTGTAATATCAAATAAATAAATTTGAAAGTTCATGAATTCAAGACGACTGATAAACCATCATGATCAAGTATCCAAATTCTCCATCCAAGTCCATCATTGTCAAAAGCGCTAGACTTCTTTGTCGTCGGATGTGTGGAAACTCCGGCATGGGGAAAGTTATAAAAAAAAATTATTGTCAAGAATTGACGGAAAATTGTAATGTTATAATTAACTACTTATTTATACGTCGTTCCTCAAAATTTATATGATACCCAAAACCAAAAGCATAAGACAAGGATTGTCAAGGAGTGACAAAATAATGGATACAATACAACAAATCGAATGTATACAAATATGAAGAAAATTAAATGTGTATGAATAATCATCAAATTTCGGAAATGCGTTCGAAATGTTTAGTAGTCTCAGGCTCGAACGCGTGACATTGCGGATGTGGCAATGGCAGCGGCAGCTGCATTCGAGGCAGTTTGGTTGAAGAAAGTGAAAAGGCCAGATCCAATGGCTTCTTGTTCCTCAAGAAACAAATCTTCAGGTGCACGAAACCCACCGTGGATGGCTACAGCCATCATCCCAAGGGCCAGAGTCGACATCAAGAGAGATCCAACGCTTGTCATGAACATCACCACCACAGTAGAAAGACAGAGCATCCCTAGCGTCTCCATGTCTGAGAACGTGCGTCCTCCGATGACCAACGGCTGATCCGACGGACGGAACACGTAAAGGAAAAGCCAAGAAGCAGCCAGTGATGCGAGGAGGAAGAGAGCGAAAGGGTGCGAGAGGAGAGACGCGCCGAGCAAGATTGCCACTAGGATTATGTAGTTGGCTTTGAAGTAGGAAAAGTTCTTCCTTACTCGCGACGCTGCCTCCGAAAGCGATGGTGGCCGGGAAAACGCTGACCGGTCAACCAGCTCTGCCCAGGGCCGAGCGTCAGCTGAAGCGTGACGAATCGAGGCTAGAACGCGAGACACGAGGACACGTAGAGAGCTCAGCAACGGTGGATCTCCACCTGGGAGGTGATCAGGAGATGTTGAAGTCGGGAGAAGAGGAGAAGCCATATTGAAGCAGATCTACTTTGCAGACAAAGTCAGAGTGACGATAATGCAGAGGGAGAGAGATTTTTAGAAAGTGAATGGCTTCACGTTCGCTGGCCTTTACTTCAAAGTGTCGGCTAATAGCATGTGCTTTTACTTCTTTCTTTTTTTTTAAAAAAAAAAACAATTATTGCGCTCTTTGTGTGCTTATTACATCATTTACGACAAAACGTCTGAAACCTGTAAAGTTCTTTTGCACATTGTTAATAAACCAGTTTAATTTTTATCATTATCTAAATCAGTTAAAGTTTTTGTAGTATGCGAAAATTTGTCATTATAAGATAGAGAAAAAAAAAAAGAACTCATCTTTCTCTGTCTATCTCTCTGTTTTTACTACTAGTAACCTTAAAATTTGACTCTAAAAGTTGACAAAAAATCTGTCAGGTTGAGGTGTGACATCTTCTTTGGGTTGGGACGTGGTGGTTGTGCTTTCCCTCGTAAGTTGTGATCACTGACTTTGCGTCTTGATATGCTCTCTCCACTTGCTTCCTTACACAACATCCTGTAAATGTGCACTTGTAATAGCTCCTGCATTATCACCTCATATCTTGTTAGGTCAAGCCTCCTTGTTTACTCAGAACTGAGTTGAAGAAAAAGAAGAAAAGATACCTTGGATTTGGATTACCCTTGACGACTTTTTGACCATATTTTCTCCATCTGTACCCATCGTCAAGAATGTCTATATCACTTGCTGTCTGAACCACCACTCTTGGCTCCTTCACGGTCTCTTCTCTCTTCCTGCATAACACCATTCACAACAATCCAAAGCACATCTCATTGTTTCCTCCCTTTTCATTCCAATTGCTTAATTATGGCTCTGCCTTACCATCTCTTGGCACCTGCTTCATCATCACCAATCTCTTGATCGTCTCCATGACTGCTACTCTGATGGGATTTGCCGTTATTTGTTTCCGCAGTGGGAGCTGATCTCTTCGTGGATAAGGGTTTGGCATGGTTGTGGCTTCCTCTGTAGACAATCTCAGTGATATGACCCTTCACAAGAGACGTCTCCACTTTCTTCTTGGTGAGGCAATTTGGGTATGTGCATCGGAAGTAACTCCTAGGGTTTTCGCTTCCTTTGACTTGCTTCTGTCCGTATTTGCGCCAATTGTAGCCATCTTCAGAGGTTTGGTTACCTGTATGCGATGACCGGGACTCAGAGTTGGGTACATCCAGTTGGGGTAAAGGCTGAGCTACGGTCTGAAAATGAGATAACTGGAACCAGAATGTCATGTAAGATATAAACCAGAAGCTAACAAAGCAAAATGGGTCTTACAGATGGTAGGAACAAGGGAGGAGATGTCCGGTTGGAAGTGAATGAAAAATCAAATTTCTCCACCACATCTTCAGGTTGGATTTCATCCTGGTCGGTGAGCAAACGGTTGTTCTTCCAGTTCAAAGATTGCGCAGGAAACGTTCCTGTCGTTGGAGATGGCAAAATCTGTGATTTCAAGGGGAAAAAACATGGTAGGTTAGAAGACAAGATTTAGGTATTTGTGAGGAACTCCGACAGAACACAATCTTTAAGATTACGAGGAAGAGAGAGAGAGATGAACAGAGAAAGCAAGAGAATGATGAGTTGCTTTTGAATTACTAGAAACACAGGAAAATTCATTTACCTTAACTTGTTCCACAATCCAAAGAAAAAGGTAAATAGGTTCTTGAAGTCAAGTGTGAGAAAGTGAAAAGAATCATAGTTTCAACTGATAAGAGAGGAGGGAACATACGTTAGAGGAAGTGAAGAGAAGGGGAGAGTCGAGAAGGTCGGCGTGAGTAAGGCCAGGAGGCATAGAGAAGTAATGCGAGGAGGAAGAGAGAGGGAGCGGCGACGGAATTGCTGATTTGAATTTTGGTACAGATCTTTGCTGGTTGAAAGACCCCATCAATGGTTACGTATGGGATACTCTTCTTCTTCTAATCTTCTTCGCAGACGAGGGAGGAAGTTTCGAGGAAAGTAAGGGAAGCAAAGCAATTATATAGAATTATCTACTACTGTGACCAAGTGTGAAGCGTGTTTAGTTAAAACACCCAAGTGTTTTGACTTATATTAGGCGGCTAACATATTTGTTCTGTAGCTCCACATTAACATCCTCACCCAAGTCAATTTTGTCAATGAATTTCAAAACAAATAAACATATAATTCATAAATGGACAAACACAAGAATGCAAAGCAACGGAGTGGTTCATACTTCAGTTAGAGATGTTTTGACAAAAATACTGGATCCCACCTGAAAAGGATTTGTTTTGTTTATGTAATGAAGCGTAGCGCCGTCCGACGTATTATTCTATACCTATTTACAAGTCCAATCAAATTTGTATAAATCAATCTCACATTCAGACTATTAAGTGTGTTAAATAGTTTCAATCACTGGTTTTCGCAACATCCTCTGGTTTTTAACTGATTGAAACATCCTCTACAAATTTTCGCATACTACAACGTTTTGCTTTTCTAGTTATTAAAAATCCAACTAACTGATTATAAGAGTAAATTACTAAAAATATCCATACAAACATTACAAAACGCTCTACTGGAATTTTAAGCTGTTTTTAATGGGGTTTTGCAAGAAAGCAACAGAAAAAGGAAAAAAGCTCAAAACTGAGGTAAGAAGCGAGGGTCTATGACACAAGAGTAAAACGAAATGGCCTGCGATGATTCAACTTTAAGCAGCTTGCTGAGCAGAAAGCCTCTTCCTGGCTTCCTCAATGATGGTCAGCTTAATACCTCTGCCCTTTGGAAGAGACACCCATGGCTTTGTACCTTTGCCGAGGGTGAACACATTGCCCAACCTTGTGGCAAACTCGTGTCCTGTGGAGTCTTGAATGTGGATGGTCTCAAAACTTCCCTTATGCTTCTCACGGTTCTTAATAACACCCACACGCCCTCTGTTTCTACCCCCAGTGACCATCACAACGTTACCCACGTCAAACTTGATGAACTCAACAATCTTGTTCTCCTCAAGGTCAAGCTTGATGGTGTCGTTTGGCTTGATGAGAGGGTCAGGGTAACGGATGGTGCGACCATCGTAAGTGTTGAGGTACGGAATTCCCTTCTGCCCAAACTGGATAGACCTAACTTTGCAAAGCTTGAACTGCACGATGCAACAAGTCAAGTTTTATTCGTCTAATTACAATCATTACTAAAGGCTTTTGTTTGCACACATGGTCAAGATTATACCTTGGCTTCCTCATCCTTGATGGAATGGAGACGGAAACGTCCCTTGGTGTCATACAGAAGACGGAAGTTCTCATTGGTTTTGGGGATGGATACAACATCTATATTCAAATAAAAACCGAACTAACTTAGGCCAGTGACACATAAAATACATGCAACCAAAAATGAAGAGGCATAAACCAGAAGAAGAAACGTACCCATGAAACCAGCAGGGTATGTCTTGTCAGTCCTGACTTTTCCATCAACTTGGATATGCCTTTGCATCAGGATAGAGATGACTTCACGGTAGGTCAAAGCATACTTCAACCTGTTCCTGATGATAAGGACAAGAGGAAGACACTCCCTCGACTTGTGAGGTCCAGAAGACGGCTTGGGGGCCTGCAAGAAACACCATCGCGAAACAAACGTTAAAGGCAAATGTAATGAATTAATGGTCTTGAAACACAAGTTTGAGACATGGAAAAATACGTACGAAGGCACCGCCAAGTTTGTCAAGCATCCAATGCTTGGGAGCATTGAGCCTCTTTAGATGCTTCTTCAATCCCCTTGCCTGCAAAATTTTACAATAAAACATAAATTAAATGCTCAAAACATACACAAGCCAAAAGAGCCTGACGAGTCAAACCAATCACAAAATTATCACATTTGACAGAGCCTCGTCAAAAGAACATTCAAATCTTGAGACATGACACTAGCCACGTTTCTATAATCGAAAGCACACAAAATTGAACACACTAGACTAGCCATTTATCCTAAGACACTAACAAGATGATCATGATTCGAATACTCATGTCTATGTAGAGCTGAGGAATCACTGAACGCAAAACAGACAGAATGTACACGAGCTAAGAGCGAAGCAAGGGATTTGAACGAACCATGTTTGCAGGTGTTCCGGAGAGGACGACGACTTCTGGTTTCTCTGCGGCGGCAGTTCTCGGCTCCTTCAGCGCTTATATATCAGAAGAAAACCTGGAGCCCTAGATTTGTTCACTCATCTAACTAGTGGGCTTATTTATTTACGACAGGCCCATTTAGTAATTTGACACTAACCAAGGAATTTGAAAGTCTAATTCAAAATTTCCAATGGTACCGGGGACTTTTATTGTCGGAATTAGATCGAGTTAAGAGAAAGAAAAAAAAACAATTTAAGTTAAGCGCTTTATTTCTTTCAATTTAGATTGCGGAATATGAAACTTGTAAATCATTTATTTCTTTTTAAATGCGGAATTGGGTATATCTTTTTGAGATTAGCTAGGAAGCAAATGTCTCTTCGAAGCCTTTTAGGGAAGTACACGTGAGCTAAGCTCGGTTCTTAATAACATGAATCGTTCCTGAGTATGGCGCTAAATCGTTGGTCGATAAAAATGTTACTTATGCGAGTTTAAGGATTGACATTTGACAAGCAGCAGCAAATAAGAGAGTTACACTAAGCATGAGGTCCCTTTCTCATAATTAAATAACTTATATTGTGGAGAATTCTCGCCCACTTATTATCATTTGATATATAATTTAACAGCTTAGAGGATTCATGTGTTCCTTCAAGTTGTCCATTGCAGGTTTGGGCAACGTGACCAGTACCCTAACGCCACCTTGCTTCCTTGGCAAGAAAACACAAATATCCGGAAGATACTTGGGCACCAATGGTATAATATTCACCGATCCTCCATACCCGAAATCAACTTCATCTAGCAATCCAAGTTGCCTCCAATCAGTGAGCAGCATAAACGCTCCCTTCCCTCCTTCACATGTTGCCTTCATCTTCAGACTTTTCTCCGTTTCTTTTAGCTGCTCGGACACGTACCGCTTCTCTAACGCCGCTCTTTTAGCCTCTTTGATGAGTTTCACCACAGGAGACAACGCCGAATTGCTCAACTCGCCAGCCTTCATTGCTACGTTGGCTTTCACAAATGCGTTTCCGTAGTAGCCTTCCCGTAACGGTGGATCCACAATGCGGCGTATACCCACGGCCATTCCGAAAAGCGTAGTTCCATCTGGACTCAGCTTCAAGGCCTTGCACCTTGCTTTCCATACGTGCGCCGCAAGAACCTCCAGAGTTGTGACTTCCTCCGCAACCTTGCCCTTGAGCTGAGTGATGTCTTGGGATGTGATGTTGAGGATCTCACAGACCATGTCATTGGTTGGTGTGTATGGAGAAGTTGCCACAGAAGCACAAGCCTCCCCGAAATCAACCAGCTTGGGAGCTTGTTCTTCCTCCACTTGCCCTACTTTTATATATATGTACATATGTTATGAATCTAATATCTCGAATAAAATAAAATATATTCACTATCAATTGAATTTGCATAGGAAGTTTGTTATCTTTAACAAAACATAGATTTCTATATAAATAAAAAATACAAGATGATATTTTAATTTATATAAATCTAAGATGGTTGGATAAAATTAGTTAATAACTTTCTATATACCATTAATGTTGAAGTTGTTAGAGGTGAGGCAGTGTCGATCCCAAACGGGGATGATGCTGGGCTGTGTCTTTCCTGCGGCGAACTCAGTGAAGGCTTTGAAAAACTGAGACGCCCCAAAACCATCACAGAGGGAATGAGAGAGAGCCGTTGCAAGAGTGATCCCTCCACATGCAAACACAGTGATCTGGAGAGCCAGAACGTTGTAACCTCCAGAAGCCACAGCTTCATAACTAGGTACAAGTTGGTATAAGTCTGCGTCCATGTCCTCCAAATAGTTGAGGGAAGAAAGAGTGCAGTCTGCGGTCGCCTTTACAAAAGGGACTCCGTCCGCGGGAGCGCATTTCAACTCTAGTCTATGGTCGTCGGATCGCCGGTGAAGTTTTCCAGCGAGAGGGTAGTAATAGAAAAGAGCATGTGAGAGAGCATCTTGAAGAAGGGAAGCCGGGTCGTGAACGTCTTTGGAGGATGCGGCGTAGACGTAGATGGTTTTGGCGAGGGTTTCGATGTAAGGATCGTTGTCGAGTGTCGAGAGGGAAAGAGAGACTTCAGGTGTTGGCTTTGAAGGTTTTACTATGACCACTTGTGATTTCTTCACCACCAGGGGACTCGATGGACTCATGCCTTGGCTTCCCATCTGTGTCTTGATTTCTATATCAGAGGCGTATTATGTGTGCTTATATATATAGTAAACTTGTAAAAAAGTATATAGTTGACGTTTTATATGAGTAATAGAGGAGTGAGTTGGTAAGATATGACTTTGAAGATTGGAAAGGTTACAACAGGAAATGAAAACTGCAAAGTCAAGTCTTATCTTTATATACATATAAAAATGCGTGGTTTATCCTAATCCTTTTCAACACTATAATTCGCATTAAAAAAATGTATTGCGACCAAAGAATTAATCTTGAATGATTGGAGCTAGCTATAATTTTAAAAAGGATGAATGTTAAAGTCAAATGCATTGATGACTGCATTGAAGAGGTGTAATAAGTGTTGTAAGTGTCGCAATAAGATTCGCGAGGCACAGCGATTTATCAAAACGCGTTTTTGTTTGTGGTGGTATTCCTAGCTCACGTATTCGTTACTCCTCATCATTCTCCCTATAAATAAATTTCCTAATGGATTTACTTTATAATATCTTAAGAACATGGTCTCTACAATGGAGAACATCGACATCGGATTTTTGAAGTCTCAAATTCAAAATAAGATAAGTAATCTGCTTTTTTGGAGCAGTCATGGAGAGCCACGTACAAGTACGATCACATACTCACGTATGCACATAGAGACTTTGGAGAATGGATCAGTCAGTGATCAGTCAGTGGTTCGGACACGGAAATTCAATGATGTAAAGTAGTAATCATATCTGCTTTACAGAATTTCACTCATCTTTGTTTTATGTGGTACAGCTCTTCTTCATCCATAATGCAAAAAAAAAAGAAAAAATGGATAGTATTTCTTTGTGAATTCCGGCTTAAACCTAATCAATGTAAGACAGTAAGAGTGTAAAGCATGCCTATACATATAACCACATGTAAGATGTTTGCGACCAGAAATCCCAAAATTATGATGAAATTGATTATCCACGTGTCCACGTCAGACGTGAGTGAGACAATAAGTTGCAGACGTTTTTTTTTTTTCCTTTGTTGCATAACTTAAACAGTTCATCAAATGCCCTTTACGCTTTAGATCTTCTACAAAGAAAAAATGTTGTTTCTTGAAGAATTACGAATTCGGTTGTGAACAGTAATGTTGAGCAAACAAACGTTTGTTCATTTTGTAAAGTCAATGAGAAAAATATATGACTTTAACGAATTGCGTTTACTCCTTAATTATGATTTGACAAAGGTAGCAATTAATTGGGAGGCCTTGTCTTTTCTTAATTACAAAAGTAGCACTTAGATTTAAAACCACAGATCCATGAGAAAAAAATCTCTACTAATAAAAGTTGTTGTGTAAGGTTCCAAAGACCAGCCACATCAGCATTTTTAAGCTTTGGTCTTCAGTGGACACGTGCAACGATAATTTTACACTCTATTTTTTTTTTTCACAAAAATGAATTAAGTCTATCTTTATTTTTCCGGCTTTTACCCATTTCTTTTAGACAAAACATGTGTTCGTCTCTTCATCTCCTTCTTTGATATCCTTACGTCTGCAAGAGATGCAAAAAAAGAAAACCTTCTCCCTGAAGTTCACATCAACAGATCGAATCCCAATCATTCTTCGTGAATCTAACCCCTTCGCAGACACCGTTTCTCCATGCTATCTGTTTCCGGACGGGAGAAAAGTTCAGAGGGATTTCCTCAAATCGGTATGGGTTCGGCTCTTTGGTCGTTTTGTTATTCCCAGATTGATCAATCGGTGGGGCTTTGGCGCTCCTTCGATTATCCGTCTTTCCTCAATCGCATTTCGATTCTGTAAGCTAACCGCACATCTCTTTTCGTAAAAGAAGGTTTGTTCTTTCTTTCCCAAACATGTTTTCTCTTATCCCATCACAATTGAAGATTAAAATACCTCTCAATTTTGTTTGTATAGTCTTCTTAGAATTCTGGGATTTTTATCTTGTATTCATATGTTGTTAGTCCTTAGTTTCTGTTATAATAGATTTCAGACTGCTTAGGGTGATGATGCTGCCAAATGACAACGAAATAGATGATGCTGTTGTTCTGAGTCAAAATATCATCTCTCTGTCGCAGCTACAACCACAAAAATCTATACTAATAAAGGTTTGATATCTCACTATGAGAAGGACATGAGTTCTTTTGGAAATTTTGATTGGATTTTGCATTGCCGGTAAGTGGCTACGAAATATCTTCGAACTTTTGATTAACTACTTTATGATTTAGCATGAACAATGTCTTATTGAATTTATTTCATATGATGTTATTTTTCTATCTGAATAACCCAAAGAGGTAGGTACAATGGACGCTAATGGGATAGATCCATCGCCAAAAAGATTAATCTCTAATTTGATGGTAGGAGCAAACATTTCTAAATTCTGACTTTAGATTATTTAACCTACAAGTAAACCTATAGTGTCAATGATATATATAGTGACATATATTATTCTAAAACTGTTTGGTGTCTCTCTTTTTGTTTTGCAGGAAACGCTGAATGGTTCTTAATCATCCACATCTCTAAGTTTACGTTCCCACTTTGACGATGTGTTATTGTCCTCATCCCTTCAAGTGCCTATTTCTCAACTAATTCAGATGGAGTTAACAGGTAATCCCAATAATATTCTTCACCTTGAATGATTGATTTTAAATCACCTTAAAGAAGGTCACACTCTTTCTAACAAAAGAAGCTCAGCTTCTAACTTCAGTCTCCCTTTGTCCTTCCTCAAGGGAACGGAAATTCATATAACCGTGCCCATGTCTCCTTGGAAACATCTTTCTAGCATCTATAATCTCAACCCTTTCATTAGCTAATTACGCTACCGAATATATACGACAGATATCAGACTTGCTATCCCCATTCCCCTTTAGTTCAACTTATAAAGACGGGTTTTACAAAGGCATTACATGTTGAATGGGATATATGCTCTGCTGATGGTTTCCATGATTGCTGCATGTGAAAACAAAGCATGCACATACCAGGAGCGTATGTGTCATAGTCCCTTTTTCAGTAGAATCTGAAGATCCTACATTGCTTTCTCCTTAATTGTGTTTATTTTTTTTTCTGTACTTAAAGAGGATAATGGTGACGGAGAAATTATGGGCTTTGATTATTCAAAATGAGCCTCCTGTGGAAATCAATTTGGCTATATTCTCAGTAGACTCCTTTTGGTAAGCGAGTGTTTAACGTCTCTTTTATCATTGATTTTTTTTTACCATAAGTTATTTTCAAATTACAATCGTCTCCTCACATACAGCAAATTATTAATTTGAAGATGAAATAGCCAAACAAAAGCATGACTAACAACTCCTCATCAAAGGCTGAGAAGACAACAGTGCCAGCGGATGCAGCGGCGCCCAAACTCGGAAGAAATAAGCATCTAAACATTTAAAATTTGGTGTGTTAATTTCACGGGTTTCCATCAATTTTTATCCACCGTTTGTCAATATACTCATCTTCGATGAAAATCTTGACTAAAATCAGACTCATACATGTATTAAGGTACAAACGAATAGGAGATGTTGATGTACGATTGATATTATTATAGGTTTTGACTAGCCTCACCTACATGTAATATTAGTAAAGATTTGAGTTAATCAATCTGAAAAATTTAGAAAAATTTGTGTTCAAATCTTTTATTTGTTTGTCTACCAGCTTTAATATCACTCCAAAAAGTTTGGTTCTCTTGATTGACTTCTCTCTTATTAAGTTCTCAGCAGTTCAAGGGTATAAATGAGCACAAATGAAGTGCATAAGTTCTTCACTCCGACCAAGTTATTTTACTGATACTCTCCTTCACTGGACATTCTCTCTCATTTCCCATTAAATGTTAATATTCGGAATTTGTAGTAGCATATGGAATTCTTAATTCAATTTGTCTTTGCAAAATGAGTGAAATTTCTAATTTGAAATAAACCATGTGTATATAGTTGCTATATGCTCAATACCATAGAATGAGAATACACATTATATTTTGACATAAATGATGAAAAAGAAAGGCGCAAGTATTTGATTTTTGAATTTTAGACATGCAGATTCAATTCACTTCTTCCAATGTTGCTTTTATTGGAACTCTTAAAATGTATAATTCCTTACCCTTAAACCGCATGTAGCGTAGTTTCTTTTCACGAAATCCAAATATCTGACTAAATATCAAAATGTACTCATCTATAAATAACATAATAAAATATTAGAAATAATATTTAAGATTTTATAATCTTTTTAAATAAAATATACTTTAAGTTAAATTAAATTTTATCGGGAAATTTTATATATTTAAATTTTAGTTAAAAAATGTTAATATATTTACAAGGATAAAAATCCAAATGTGTATATTTTGATTTCAAAATAAGATATATGTATATGATAATCCAAAATTTAATATATATCTTTTCGAATATCTTTATATTTTGTGAATATGGATTGGATCCATGCATTACTCCTAACTTCACTTATTAGGATCTGACTGGTTTAAACACAGTAAGTACGGTTGTGATTGCGGGAGTTTGTGGTAGTGGGGCAATGCAATAACAGTTAAATAAAATAATAATATAAACATATTCTATAATTATATTAAATAGATGAATTTATATTATATTATAATAATATATTTTTTATGTTTATATAATTATAGAATATGTTTATATTGTTATTTTATTTAACTGTTATTATAAATTCATCTATTTAATATAATTATTTATGTGTATTTTAATATAATTATTTATGTGTATTTTTTTGATAATTTGAATGAAAGTTATGATTTAATTAGAGATATTGTCTCTTTTGTACAAAAATTAATGTTAGATTTAGAAAAATTTGTTTATTAAATTTATGTATATATATTTAAGAGATTTTAAAGATTTTAAAATATGTTACATATATAAAATGTTAAATTTATTTATAAATTTCATTATTATAACATTCAAATTTTAAATTTCATCATTATAACATTCAACTTTTTATTTTTATTTTTATATTTTTGTGATCATTATAATTATTTTATATATTTTTAAAATTTAAACAAGTTTTTATTTTATTTTATTATTTATCTGTAACCACCCGCAACCGCAAACGCTAACTGAAAGCAGTTTTTGATTTTGAACGGTTTTGAACGATATGGAACAATAAAAAAAGTTTTTATATGATTGTTTTGAAACGTTAGCAACCTATACCACCTGCAAATGTTGCGTTTGAGAATGATAATATTTGCGTTTGAGAATGATAGCGGATGAACCAATCAAGTCCGACGTTAACATGAATAAAGAAATGACACAAATTATACTTTTCAAATGCTTTTCTAGAAATGGATAGAAATATAATATAAAGTAAAATAGAATTTAGAAGAGATATTCCAATAATTATATTTTCGCTATTAACATTCCAAACAACTTCTACTGAAAATTTCAAAATAGTTTATACCCTTAAAATATTAAAGGAATAGTTAAATGGGAAATAAATTTCCAAAAGCTTACAAAACATATACACACCACACAAAAAAGACTAAAAACAATACAAATAATGCGGTTTCTCCATATAATAAAATTATAAAGCTTTGAAACCCTGTTAAAATACATATATATTGGCAACTAAATCATACATTCAGAAATTAGCTTTTTAAAATAATTAATACATATAATATCAAAAAGTAAAAGTGTAAGAGTTCCTTAATAATTAAATTTTTTAATACACAATCCACGCATAGCCTCGTGTTATAAGTATGTGGGTGATTATTTATGTATTTATTCAAAAATCTAAATTTCTCACGAAATTTTGTTTGTGTGAAAAGTTTGTTTTTAGGTGAAATATATTATTATAATAGAGAAGTCGAAATATAAACAAACTTCCATCATGTAAAACTGATTTATAATTTCCTTTTATTAAATTGGTTAACACAGATCTATGTATAAATCATGCTTCAAGGCTGAGATATGATATAACTGTTGGTAGCCAAAATCAGATATTTATACACATGATTATAGTGTTTTTTCCTTTTTGATGGTAGTGCGCTCCGGGACTTCCTACTATCTCTGTTAAAACATTTATGTTTGCTTCTTTCATCTTACTATTGTCGTAACCACAGTTTTGTCTTTCTATTCTAAACTTATTTGTCTTCATGGTTTCCAATTGTTTACCGACACATGTTTAAGCTGTTTAATCTGTTCAGCGATATGTTGTTCAATTGATCTTATTCTGTACAACATAACATGAATTTAATTAAGGTATTTTTCTATAGGTTCAGAATATAAATAATCTAAAACATATGTAAAAGTAACAATCTAATCAACAAGGAAAACAATGTCTATTCAGATCTAGAAAATAGACGATCAAAAGAATACATTAAATATAAACCAATAATACAAATAATAAATAAAAAGAAGAAAATGCTTAAAACCAAAAAAAAGGGATGACTTTATATGATTGCTAAAATTATCATATTGTAATTGGTTCTTCACTACCAAAAGAATGTATATGATATCAAATGAAATGAGAAACCAGTAAAAAGAAACTTCAAAAGGGAAGAAGCAAACCAAGGTAAGATTAAATTAGACCAAAAGTAATTTACATTCACAAAACAAAAAATAACATCAATTTAACTAATAATAAACTAAACAATATTGCAAATTACAAATATAACCATAAATAGAAAATGAGTAATTTACTTAAACAACAAAAATATAAAAAGAGAACAAAAATAAAAGGAACATGAAAACAAAGACCAATCAAAGGAATGTAACAAATGCTTCTACTTAAGAATAAAAATAAATTATAAGAAAAATTTAAAAGGAAAAACAGTAAACAAAATCATGAACAAAAAAACTAAAATAACCTCAAAAAATGTTTGTTTATATTAATTCCACACAAAAAACAAACAACAATGAAGTTTTTATATAGTAACAACAACAATAGTTCTTACTTATATAAGGTGTAGTTTTTCTCTGCGACTGTAAAAAAGAAAACCAAATAAATAAAGCATTTTCAAACAAAATATCATGCAATAATAAATAAATAAAACAAAATAATAAGGAATAAAAAGATTATAAGAAAACAAAAATATACAATAACCCCTAGTCAACTACCAAAAGGAAAAAAATCAACTACCACAGGGAACACATGCTCCTCTGTCTATTCACTTCCACGTAGAGCTAACTATTAAAAATCTGCGTTAGATTTTCTTTTTTATTTAAATTAAATAAAAAACTGAAAAAGCAAAAATATAAATAAATAAAAAATCAAAGACAGAGGAGCAGAGCTGATGCGCTAGTCATAGCAAAGATCCATACTTTATTGATCGAATCGGCTCCATTGTAGGTAATTTGCTTCTTCGTCCTCTCCATTTGGTATATATCGAATCTTTATTTTTCTGGGTTTTGCTTCTAAGTTTCCTATTTGTCTTCATAGATAGATTCTACCCAAGTTGTATTTTGTTGATTAGGATGGAGAACAAACCAAGTGTGTTAACTGATAGATACGAGGTTGGGAGGTTACTAGGTCAAGGTACTTTTGCTAAAGTGTATTACGGAAGGAGTGTTCATACTAACGAGAGTGTAGCTATCAAGATGATTGACAAAGACAAGGTTTTGAGAGTTGGTCTTAGTGATCAGATCAAGAGAGAGATCTCTGTTATGAGGATTGCTAAACACCCTAATGTTGTCGAGCTGTACGAGGTTATGGCAACGAAGTCGAGGATTTACTTTGTTATAGAGTACTGTAAAGGTGGAGAGCTTTTCAATAAAGTTGCTAAAGGCAAACTTAGAGAAGATGTTGCTTGGAAGTACTTTTATCAGCTCATCAATGCCGTTGATTTTTTCCACAGTCGAGGAGTGTATCACCGTGACATTAAGCCGGAGAATCTGTTGCTTGATGACAATGAGAATCTCAAGATATCTGATTTCGGGTTGAGCGCTCTTGCGGACTGCAAGCGGCAAAACGGTCTTCTGCACACTACTTGTGGAACACCTGCTTATGTTGCTCCTGAAGTGATCAATCGAAAAGGATATGATGGGACGAAAGCGGACATTTGGTCTTGTGGGGTTGTCTTGTTTGTGCTTTTGGCTGGTTATCTTCCTTTTCATGACTCCAATCTAATGGAGATGTACAGGAAGATAGGCAAAGCGGACTTTAAGTGCCCGAGTTGGTTTGCCCCTGAAGCAAAGAGACTGTTGTGTAAGATGCTTGACCCTAATCATGAGACTAGGATCACCATTTCAAGAATCAAGGAGAGTTCTTGGTTCAGAAAAGGTTTACACTTGAAGCAGAAAAAGATGGAGAAACAAGTCAGGGAGGCTATTCCCATGGAAGCTGGAGAAGGTTCAGGTTCGGGATCAGGTCCAAATGCAAACGGAGAAAACCACGTGCCTCCCCAGCTTGCAAACTTGAACGCTTTTGACATTATCAGCTTGTCTGCGGGGTTTGATCTGGCAGGACTTTTTGGGGACGTCAATGAAAAAAGAGAATCTAGATTCGCATCTCGAAAACCTGCTGCAGAGATCATTTCGAAGCTAGAGGAGGTGGCAAAAGGCCTGAAGCTGAAGATAAGAAAGCAAGACGCAGGCTTGTTCAAACTGGAAGGATCAAAGGAAGGAAGGAAAGGAGCTTTGTCGATAGATGCAGAAATATTCCAAGTGACGCAGACGTTTCATCTGGTTGAAGTGAAGAAATGTAATGGGGATACCATGGAGTACCAGAAGCTAGTGGAGGAGGATCTTAGGCCTGCGCTAGGAGATATTGTCTGGGTTTGGCAAGGTGAGAAAGAGAAAGACGAGCAGCTAAAGCGTAGCTTGCAGGATGAACAAGAAGTAGGTCAATCATTGTAGTAGGAACATGAAGAAGAGAAGAAACTCTCTAGCGGCTTCAACTGAAACATGGCATCAAGAACAATCACTCCAAGCTGTGACAAACAAAAGCAGAGGTAAAAAAACGGAACAATTTCATAACTTGATTCTTTACAGTAGCCTGCAAAAGAATTGTGGATAGTTCATTGTTGTAACAAACTAAGAGCCCTTTTACCTTGTGTTTGCTTGAGCACCGTATAGAAATTTCTTATTGGTTTGGAGGCAGCGAATGTGTGTATGTAAGCAAATTCTTTGTAAAGCGAATACAACAAGCAAATCTTATATAGTCATTCGTTACAGTAACAGCTGTTGTTTTCAGAACTCCATGACAGGATTTTAGAAATTGGTTGACATGAGTAATTGACATATTACTTTCGTATTGTAGATTTTAGAGTTATTTCTAAAAGAATTTCAAATTAGTAATTGACAAACCGTATGTTTATGTTTGTAAAAGTCAATGAAAAACTAGAGATAAAAACACAATAAACAATGTGTCTTAACTTCTTTTCTCCTCATTTTAAACATGTGTGCTTCTTTCTTATGAGTTGACAAAACTTAGGAAGCAAATGGGAAGGACTTTATCTTCTGAAAAATTCCACCATCGTTCGATATAAGAAACAGGAAAAATCAACGATCGAAGGGGCATAATAGCGAGTCCGTTAGGTGGACGAGTCCACAGGGAAACATTTGCCCTCTGTGTATGTAGATATTTTGAATTTGAATGTTTCGTGCTTTCCTTTCCTTTCTTTTCCTCAAGTAGGAAGGAAACCCAAAAGCACATTTATAAATAAACGAAGACAGATATCAGCAGAGATCAAAGCAGACAGGCGCACGTCTTCTTTTGTGTTTTGCATTCATCTGTCGACTCGTCTCAATCATTGCAGAAGAGGTAATACATTTCTTCTTCCTTCTCTCTATTGATATATTTCGAATCAGATTCTCTGTGTTTGCTTCTCTGTTTCTTGTTAACTTGTCATCCTGAAAAAGGTTGTTGTTGTTGGTCTTTAGGTTTGGTTTGAAGTAGGATGGAGAACAAACCAAGTATATTAACGGATAGATATGAGGTTGGGAGATTATTGGGTCAAGGTAACTTTGCCAAGGTTTATTATGGAAGGAGTATTCATACAAACGAGAGTGTAGCTATCAAGATGATTGACAAGGACAAAATCAAGAAGGTTGGACATAGTGAGCAGATCAAGAGAGAGATCGCCGTGATGAGTCTTGCCAAACACCCTAATGTCGTTGAGCTACACGAGGTTATGGCAACAAAAACGAAGATATACCTTATTCTAGAGTACTGTAAAGGTGGAGAGCTCTTCAAAAAGATTGCAAAAGGCAAAGTGAGTGAGAATGTTTCTTGGAAGTACTTTCATCAGCTCATCAATGCGGTTGATTTTTGCCACAGCCGGGGAGTGTATCACCGCGACATCAAGCCAGAGAATCTGTTGCTTGACGAGAACGATAATCTCAAGGTTTCTGATTTCGGGTTAAGCGCACTTGCGGACTGCAAGCACCAAGACGGTCTACTCCACACCGCCTGTGGTACACATGCCTATGCTTGTCCTGAAATTGTCAACCGTAAAGCATATGATGGCACGAAAGCGGACATTTGGGCTTGTGGGGTTGTCTTGTTTGTCCTTTTGACTGGTTATCTTCCTTTCTACGACTCTAATCTAATGGACATGTACCGGAAGATTTCCAAAGCACAGTTTAAGTGCCCGCGCGGGTTTCCCGTTGAAGCAAAGAGGCTGCTGTATAGGATGCTTGACCCTAACCATGAGACTAGGGTCACCATCTCAAGAATCAAGGAGAGTTCTTGGTTCAGGAAAGGTTTGAAGCAGAAAAAGATTGAGAAGCCGGTCAGGGAGGCTATTCCAATGGAAGCTGCAGGAGGTTCAGGTTCAGGTCCAAGTGAAAACCTCGAGCCACCCCAGCTTGCAAGCATGAACGCTTTTGATATTATCGCCTTGTCTTCGGGTTTTGATCTGGGAGTACTTTTCGGAGAAGTATACACCAAGCAAGAATCTAAGTTCACATCTCGAAAACCTGCTTCAGCGATCATTTCTAAGCTGGAGGAGGTGGCCAAATTCCTGAACCTGAAGATAAGAAAGCAAGACGCAGGCTTGTTCAAAATGGAGGGACCAAAGGAGGGAAGAAAAGGGGTTTTGTCGATTGATGCAGAAATATTCGAAGTGACGCCAACGTTTCACCTGGTTGAGGTGAAGAAATGTAATGGGGATACAATGGAGTATCAGAAGCTAGTGGAGGAGGATCTTAGGCCTGCTCTTGCTGATATTGTGTGGGTTTGGCAAGGCGAGAAGGCGGCGGATGACGAGCAGTTACTGAGTGGTTTTCAGGAGGAACAAGAACGGTATCAACAAGGTGGACCACAGTAGCGAGTCCAAGTGCATTTGTAGCAGGAGGAGCATGAAGAAGGAGAAACTCTCTAGCGGCTTCAGCTGAACGTAGCTGTGACTAACTAGGAGCCTAACTACCTTTAACATAGCCTGCATCCATTCTAGTTGATTGTTATAAGAAACTAGGAGCCCCCATTTTACCTTTCCGTGAGCACCGGTTTGTGAATTGATTGAGGTTTGGTAGATACAGTAACAGGGAATTGTGGTGTGCGCAAGATAAGCCTGATAAAAGTGTATAACATTTCCACGTTGTCTTGTTTCATAAACTCTCATGTTTGCATTGCCAATACTCATAATAATTTACTTGATAGTGGCAATTGTTACGGACATAACAAGTCATGTAACGGACAAAGTGGATGAAAGAAGAAAAATCATGGAAAAAGGTTTGAAGATTTTGAATGACGCTTCTCTCAGGTGTTAGGGGTGGTTTCGTCTTTTAGTTTATAAGTGAATAAAAGGCAATAAATGGTTTTTTCTGCAATATTAATCAATTTCTACAAAAGAGTGTATATGTATATTTGAATGTATTAATTTTTGTTTTGACGCATTCTAATACTTTATAAAAAAACAAAATCGTGAGGATATGATCGTACGGACGAACATTTCGGAGAAGAGAAGGAAAGCGCCGTTGGATGTGGTTTTTGTGGGCATCCACGAACTATTATTATTAATAAAAAAAAAAAGGTTTCCTTTTGTTTTGTTTAAAAAGGAATTCTCAGTTCTGGTTTAGAGACATGATTTGGCTTCACTTTCGATCGCGTGTTTCGTTTTCGGTTATTCTGATCCAAAACCATGAGGAAGAAGCTCGACACTCGTTTCCCTGCTGTAAGTTTTCGATTGGTTGCTCCGAAGCTTTTGTAATTTCATTCTCTATCGACGGATTATAAAGTTTTTATTTTTATTCGTGTCTCTTATTATTATTCAACCTTTTGTTTGGATCTTATTATATACAATGATTGGATTTGTGTTGTCGTATCCAAATTTTCAGGCGCGTATAAAAAAAATAATGCAAGCTGACGAGGATGTTGGCAAGATCGCTTTGGCTGTGCCTGTCCTAGTTTGTCAGTTCCCTTACACTTTTCTCATTTTACTTTGTTTTTTTTTTTATCTTTTCGCTAAGTTCCCTTGTGCATGATAATTACAGCTAAAGCTTTGGAATTATTCTTACAAGACCTTTGTGATCATACTTATGAAATTACCCTTCAAAGAGGAGCCAAAACCCTCAGCTCATTGCACCTGTAAGTCGATTGCTCCACCATACTTATACTTCCTCACTTCACTCTGCCGTTGTGACTATAGGGTGTTACTTATCTTTTTTTCGCTTGTTACCATTGCTTATGTCCAACAACTTTATGTCTTAACAAGGCTTCCTTATGTCATTATACTGCATCCGAATTCATTGATTTGTCTGTTATCTACAGAAAAAATTGTGTCGAAAGATACAATGTGTTTGATTTTCTGAGGGAAGTTGTCAGCAAAGTTCCTGACTATGGCCAGGCTGATGTAACCATGGACGATCGCAGTATCTCTAAGAGAAGGTTGGATCCTACGTTAATGTTTATTTGCTGTCCGTATTCTTTGGTTTATCTTTCTGGATTCGGTGTCAAGTCTGATTTCCCGTTTTGATTGGCCAGGAAGCCTACGGGCGATGAAGCTAATGACAGCGATGAGGAACTCAAGAAAACCAAAGTGGTGAGCGTTCTACTGATCTCCATCGTTTAGGACACTAACATGTTTATGAATGTGTCTTGATGTGATTGTTTCGTATTGTGTGTGGTCACTGCAGCAGGAGATGGGGCAAGCGGGACCCAGTGGAAGGGGTAGAGGCAGAGGGCGTGGAAGGGGACGTGGACGAAGTGCAAAAACAGCGGAAAGAGAGCTTCTTCAACGCGAGATGGAAATCGAGCCAACCATATCGTTAGCACCACCACTTACTCAAGACGGTATCACGATGTCTGCACCACCACAACTGCCACCACGAGACATGGACAAGAATGATGTAGATGACACATCTAACCATCCAAAGCAAGAGCTGCAAAGTCCAAGAGTAGGTAACGACACAAACTCAGGGTTTGGTCGGGATTTTGATCTAAACACACAATCGCTAGACATCGAGATTAAGCCTCCAGTAGTCACAGCTTCAAGAGAAACGAAACCGGAGGAATACCCGGGTTGGTCCAGAACGGATATCGGCAATATTGATCCAATGCAGCTTGCTAGTATGGGTACGAGATTAGACGAAGACGACGAAGATTATGACGAGGAGGAAGGTTGATGCTGAGATCACATTGCTCATTATTGATGTTGGGTTAGTAGGAAACATGATGTAGGATTGAATAGAGAGTAGCAAGTATTAACATTTTAACAGTCTTTTGTGTAGAAAATGTATCATTTGGCACTTGCTCTTATTCTCCTGCATTTATTGTATGTAGAAAATTTCGCAGCCCCTCTTAAATTGTTATCATTATGTCCAAATTTTGGAAAGTACTTTTCATAAACTTGGGAACAAAGCAAACGAAATCAATTTTTTTTACTGAATACCTGTCTTTGCAGCTACAGAAGTGCTGAAGAAACTCAGGGCTTTATCTATCAAGTGTTTAGTGTAAACGTCCTCTGAGGAAATTAGTGTGTTAATTCAAAAAAGTTCGTAAAGGGTTAATTACTAGGTCCGTTCGGTTGTGAACTAAGTTAATAGGCTGTTCTTAGAATCCTATAATAAACGTTGTTAAAGTCGTGAAGAGTTTGTAGAAAGCAAGTTGATTTGGCGTAAAGTGGCCCAAAAGAATAGAGAGAAAAGATCCAACCACTCTTGGATTTACATACTACAAGAAATCATACCAACTAGTGACCAGAGCTACATTTTATTTCCTTTTTATTTATTAATTAATGTTGAATAACTCCCAACATAACTTAGTTAACATTTATGATGAATGAGTGGAGGATATTATTTACCCATTATATAAACTACATCTCTTATACTTATCGATGTGAAATTTTTCATTGTGGACTTCACGAAAACTATAGGTTCCGAGACCATCATCACACTTTGAACCAATAGTACTCAAAATCATTTTTCACTCCAAGTTTGTGACGACAAGAAACCGATTCTACTCCCCTCCTGACTCACTCAAAATTGATATCTCGATTATTTATTCCAGATTTAATTATAGCCGTGTGATTAGATAGAGTTATTTACTTTTGTGAAGGGGTAACTTAGCTTTTGAATGATTTTATAATATCAAATGGTCCAAGTTCGAAGATTTTTAACTTTCAGGCACCTTAATGCCTTCTATGTCATTTGTTTGCTTACCTCAGAGTCACTACCACGATGCCGTAGATGCTCCCCGTTAACCCTCCTGTTACCTGCCACGTGTCCCCCTGCCCTACCATTTCTTTTCCCCCATTTTCCAATAACAATTTCTGCTCCTTCTCGAATCATGCAAAATTGCAATATTATAAAATCGCTTTTGTTGTTACGAAAATCAAAAGTGCATTTCTGAATATCGCATAGAACGTTGAATTGTGGGTCGAAATTTTGTTACTTTCAAATTGGTGTAGGTTTTTCTCAAACGGAATCATATATTTAGACGATTATAAAGGAATGGACAAATTTACTACGTCCTTTGTACCAAATTATGTGTCCAAATTGTCTTTTTACACCTTTTTCTTTGTATGTGCAACGTCTTTTGTATTAAGGCAAAATTTTCAAATGATATACTATTATATATGTCACTTACCGTTTCGAAATAAACTTTTTTGCGTTCTCTCTCTATACGTAAAGGGAAAGTAGCAAAAATCTAAAGCATTAGGGTCTTCAATAGAGTACATTAGAGTTTCATGATCCAAACTAAACAAAATATACTGCGATTTGTGAGTAAATTTCCCAGTCCATATATAGCTATTTAATACTACTACATTAGCGATTAGCAAGACATCCTGTAAACTCGGTGCCATCATATATGAAACTTATTTGATAGGTTTGTTTTTAGTGTCATAGTTTGTCCACTGAATGTCTCATATGTATATGATTTGAAAGGGGAGTCGAAAGGAAAAAGAAGGGATCCAACCTTCATATTTGAGCTCCAATTAATAACTATAAAGGGGATCGGTGAGATAGTGACGTCAACCAAGAAACCTAGAACAATAAACAAATAGAAAAATACAAAACTACGTACGCTGCATCTTACTATAAATACATAAGACCACATCGACATATTTCGTACTTACTCAAAACACAAACTACAAGCAAAATGTCGATGGAGAAGCTTAGTTGCTGTGAAAGCTTCCTCAAAAGCTCTAAACCCTACTTCGCCATGATATCTCTCCAGTTTGGTTACGCCGGCATGAACATAATCACCAAAATATCACTCAATACCGGCATGAGCCACTACGTCCTTGTCGTCTATCGCCATGCAATCGCCACCGCCGTTATTGCCCCTTTCGCTTTCTTCTTCGAAAGGTTATCCATTTTTTTTTAATTACACTTGAAAGAGAAATGCTTCTAGGATATCAAGAAATTTGTTAATGTTTTTCTATTTTCGATTTTACATTTTACAGGAAAGCTCAGCCGAAAATAACATTCACCATTTTCATGCAACTATTCATTCTCGGCCTTCTCGGGTTGTTACTTAATCACTATCTCGATATAATTACGGCTCTATTGGACGTTTGTCGTCTTTATATACAAAAATAAAAACAAGATAATAACATATATATCTTTTCCCTACAAATAAATTAACAGGCCAGTGATCGATCAAAACTTCTACTATATGGGGCTGAAATATACGTCGCCCACGTTCTCGTGCGCCATGAGTAACATGCTTCCGGCCATGACCTTTATCTTGGCCGTACTATTCCGGTACGTATATATATGATTGCACAAACATAGATTAGATATTAGGCAAAAGTGCAAAACTATTAATGGTTTTGAATGGTACGCATCATTTATAAGAACACTTATTTTGAGTAATAGGATGGAAATGTTGGACGTGAAGAAACTGTGGTGCCAGGCGAAAATAGCCGGAACGGTGGTGACGGTAGCCGGAGCCATGTTAATGACAATTTACAAGGGACCCATCGTTGAGCTGTTTTGGACCAAATATATGCATCTCCAACATGCTAACGACACGACGCCGTCTAGCAATTCAAGAAATGATAATAAGGATTTTCTCAAAGGCTCCATCCTCCTCATATTTGCTACCCTTGCATGGGCCTCCCTCTTCGTTCTACAGGTACGTACACATTGAGATTCTTCTTTGAAGACTCCTAAAACAACCGACTAGGGACAATGATGAAGTTTGTTTATGTTTTCCTTTTGTATTTAAGTCAAAAGCCAAAATTTTACTTTTACAATCTTGTTTTTGTTTTTGTTAAAGCGTCTACTTTGACAATTATTCGCTCATTGTTTATTGGTTTGATCTTGGTTTATGTGACTAGGCAAAAGTACTAAAGACGTACTCGAAGCATCAGCTTTCTCTAACAACACTAATTTGCTTCATCGGAACATTACAAGCAGTTGCTGTGACGTTTGTCATGGAACACAACCCTTCTGCTTGGAGAATTGGCTGGGACATGAACCTCCTTGCAGCCGCTTACTCTGTAATATTAATATCTCTTATCTTTCAAATATATATGCATACATACATAACTCGATAGAAATATTAAAATGTAACACGCAAAATAATCTCACCGTGAAAATAAGTAATCTGGTCTATAAGTCATGGGCCATTTGGTTGATTATAATTATTTGCTTTTTCGAGATAAAAGTCTACGGACCTTTTTATTTAACAAGATGATTTATCAGCGGATTATAATGGTTTATTTGGAAAATAATAATATTGATAGGGGATTGTGGCATCAAGTATCTCATACTATGTGCAAGGGATAGTGATGAAGAAAAGAGGGCCTGTGTTTGCTACTGCCTTTAGTCCTTTAATGATGGTTATTGTTGCAATCATGGGTTCTTTTGTCTTGGCAGAAAAGATCTTCCTTGGAGGGTAAATTTCCACTTTTACCCTTTTTCATGTTCTATAGTCTATATACGTCATGTTCATAATGTTCGATAACCATCAAATGAGAGCTTATCTATTTGTTTTTACAACAGGGTGACGGGAGCGGTACTGATTGTAATTGGACTGTATGCGGTCTTGTGGGGAAAGCAAAAGGAAAATGAAGTGACTAATTGTGATCAGATTTTAGAACCCACCAAGAATATTGACACGAGTAGTAAAGTAACTGAGGATGTGGAAGCCAATAATGGAATTAAGATGAAAAATTCGGACTCTATGCTTTCAACGATTGTAATCAGCGATCGAGCATCGGAAACAACTCTGAAGAAAACTATCCAAGAGGCATGAACATTGCATGAGGAGAAGAATAAAAAGACTACTTTTGGTCGGATGTGTGTATTTTTGTCGTTTTCACTTTTAATTTTGACCTATTGATTATTATGAAAGACGTGCATGTAATATCAGCAATAACTCTCTGTTTTCGTTTTGGGACAAAGAGCAAGAACTCTCACTCTTATTGAGGATTTCTCGGAATTTCAAAAGTTTGATTGCAATCTTTTGTTTGCTTTACTAGCTCTTCTGTTTACTTTACAAGCTCTTATTATATGAAGTTAAGAACAAACAATATGATCGATTACCCATTGTTATTTGGACCATTTTCATCCAAGACATTCGATATATATATATATATATATACTGTATATGTATGATTTCGTTATACACTATGAAAGTAAGGACACGAGTTATTAGTTAACGATATTTAAAATACCAAATCTCCCTCAATAAAGATCGAACCCAAGCCACGTGACGTGATCGTGATTCTAGAGTGAACGAGTGTCTCAAGGAGTTTCGGCCAAGATCAAAGAAGCTAAAGACAGTGAATTTAATCGATGCCAGATTTTGCCGTCGCAAATGCATATGCTGAAAATCAGTGGTCCCAAAAATTTTAAATTATTCCTAAATATATATGATTTCCAAAATTTACTATTTTATTCAGCTTTGAAGTTCAATCGTAAAATATAACAAATTCGAACCATAAGAATACTCGCTAATTCTAATCTCTAAGCACAAAAAAGAGAGTAACATAATTGGAGCCTCATAGGAATGTTATATGGTTGAAAAAGAAAGAGAGGTCTTTCACCTTCACCTGATTGGAAAGGCGAGTGGGACCAAATCGGACAAGGGTGTGGCTAGCCTAGACGGAGCCGGTGAATTTCTACAAATAGGACACGTGGCACTTGTCCGGAGCCACTCATCAACACAATCAGCGTGAAAGCAGTGATTACATTCCGGTATACACCGAACCGGATCTCTAGCTTCGTAATCACATAGGCATATCGAACATGGGCCGCTATTGGGCCTCGGTAATCTTCTGCTATCTCCAAGCACTATCCTTGGATATGACTCTATAACAGGCCGGTCCAGCCCGAGCTTCACCTCAACCGCCGGCGAGTCATGAACTCCGTCGCTCGTGGCTCCCTCACTTCGAGCAGATTTTGACTTTATGCAAATGTATGAAGCCAGCATTATAGTGGAGATGAGAACGAGGATGCTCACGGCAATGGCGATGCCGTAACCGAGCCCAACCCCAGTGGCCGGAGGATTTGTTGGAGGCATTGCATATGGAGAAAGAGTGAGAGAAAGAGAAACGAACTAAAATGTAGAAGGAATAGAAGAAGAAGAAGAGTCTGTAGGAGGAGACAAGTTTGGCGTAGTCTCCGGGCAAACTATTAAATGTTGCTTCAGAACATTGTTCTCTACATTATATATATTTTATATGGGGTTATGAAGTTATGTAATTGTCTACCTTGAATCTTTCATCTTCTTATATTATTATTATGGATCGTTGACTCTAGATCTTTAGTGATTCTGTTAGAGGTTTTATATTTTACCTCGGAAACCAACCAAAAAAAAGTTCCTTACAAGTTATGCTAAGTAGTCTCCAATTTTGCCGTTCTTGAATCTGTTTAAAAGTTAACGAAAATCACTGACTAGATTGATTTTCTTCCCAAGTTTTTGTATGGACATTTGTATAGATGATATATATTAAGGAAAAATGTTAGTGTTCATTTGAGAATAGATTCACTCATTTAACTATGACATTAAGTGTACAATCGTTCCATCCATTTACTAAGTGCATGGATGTAATGTGATGTGTGCGAATTTTAAGTGACATCACTTTTTTGATTGAAAATATTCTCATCAATTATATCTTGAAGTTCTTCAATGATACTCATTTAATAGAAAAGGAGCTCCTCATTTGCGATAGCAGCATCTACTACATTAGCCAAAAAAATGATCTAATCATTACAGCAATTTTTTTGCGTGATTAGTGGGATTGCATTTTCGTGCTGGGAATTGTATTATTGTAGAATTGTGCTAGTGACAGAAAAAAAAAAATGTATATCCTGTATATAGTGTAAAATACGGTGTCATCAGATAGCATATCATGATAACTTGTAAAAACCAACAATGCGTGAATGAATCAGATACGGGCCACATGTGATCAGCCCAGTCTTTGTATAGACCCATTTGTTGAATAAAAAAGAAAAATACTTTTTGAAAGGAGAATTTTTTTCATATTCATTAACCTTTTTATATTTTATAGCAATTGCAAGACAGGAATGTTTTCATTATTATACTACACTGCCCATCAATAACAAATACCCCACAAAAGTAGTGGAAATCTCTAGAAAGTAACTTTTGCACTACTGGAAGAGTAAAGAAACAGATGAGTTTATACATTATTGGCCGACATTAATTTTACAAAGGAAGAGAAAAGATAAATAATGGCAAAACTCGTAGTAACCAAACCAGCACCCAAGTTTTCACCGATCCGCATCAATGGAGCTGCCGGAATATACTCTTTCGTTGAGCGTCCTTTCGGAATCACCGAAGGCTCGAAGCCCATCACTCATTTTGAATGAATTGTTGGGGGTATCTGAAAGCATGACCCAATTACTGTTATGAAGATATATAGTAAAACATCAACAGACCAGCATTTTACGGTGTGTAAGGACAAAAGAGCTCATGCTATGGTAATTTTTTTTTTGTGGTCAAAATTAGTAGTTACAAAAAACTACACGGTTAGAATAAAAAATCTCATCCAACTATAAGCGAGAGCAACTTAGGTCAATCCTTTTGATACCGCCGCTGAAGTTCGAACTGGTAACCTATGATAAGTGGAATAAATCCTTGATTTGTTTCATATAGTTAATATAGTTTTATATAGATTTGATATTATGTAGTTGGTCATTTCGTAGCTCAGACCACTATATATATACCCTCTCATGCCTACACCACTTAATATCCCATCCAGCCCAAAACACATAATACAATGACCACTCTAGTTATATTCCTCCAACTTCTTTTCATCATCCCATTAGCACTTGGGTTAAACCACCCAAACTGTGACCTTACCAACACTCAAGACCAAGGCTCTACCCTAAGGATCTTCCACATAGACAGCCCTTGCTCACCCTTCAAATCATCGTCCCCGCTGTCATGGGAAGCGCGTGTACTGAAGACTCTGGCGCAAGACCAGGCCCGTCTCCAGTACTTGACAAGCCTCGTTGCCGGGAGATCCGTGGTTCCCATAGCCTCAGGGCGTCAAATGTTGCAGAGCACAACATACATTGTCAAGGTTATGATCGGTACTCCGGCTCAGTCTCTACTCCTAGCCATGGACACGAGCAGTGACGTGGCCTGGTTACCTTGCTCCGGCTGCGTTGGCTGTCCTTCAAACACTGCCTTTTCTCCGGCCAAGTCCACCACATTCAAAAACGTCAGTTGCAATGCTCCTCAGTGTAAGCAGGTATAATAATTTGGTACTTACACAAGCTACAGATATAATAAATATGCTCCATGGAATGTTTTTTATTATAATTTTATTCTTCACATATTTTTATAACACTGTCGTAGCTTCATTAATGAAACATACTCGACTGGAACATTTTTGGCTCACGTATCTCACTTACGATAGTGGAGTCGTACTTTTTTTTTATATTAGTAACCTGTGACTTGTTTTCATCTTAAAGATCGAAGCATGAGAATATTGTTGCCCCAAAAGGAAAATTATATTCAAAACTATTAGTCTTCACTCTTCAAGGGAAGTATCAGATCTAGAATTTATTTGACTAGTATATAAAAATGAAAATAAACAGATACATTAATTTTATTTTATTGTCGTGAAAAAAGTATTTTTAACAGAGAGTGGGGTCCCATGTGGTTAATAATTGAATATTCCACCCACAAGTCCGAAAAATCATTCACGGGATTACAGAACACTCACGCAGACCGACACAGTGCATTAACTCACGTGAACACTTGCTGCAGGTACCCAACCCCACGTGCGGATCACGCGCGTGCTCTTTCAACCTCACCTATGGAAGCTCCTCCATCGCCGCTAACGTCTCTCAGGACACGATCCGCCTCGCCGCCGATCCGATCAAAGCTTTCACCTTCGGATGCGTCAACAAGGTCGCCGGTGGAGGAACCGTACCACCTCCACAAGGCTTATTGGGCCTGGGAAGAGGCCCATTATCACTTATGTCGCAGGCTCAGTCACTTTACAAATCCACCTTCTCCTACTGTTTGCCTAGTTTCAGGTCTCTCGCCTTCTCTGGATCGCTGAGGCTCGGCCCCACCTCCCAGCCCCTGCGCGTGAAGTACACGCCACTCCTGAGAAACCCGAGGAGGTCTTCCTTGTATTACGTCGATCTCGTTGCGATCCGCGTCGCTAAGAAAGTCGTCGATTTACCACCGGCAGCTATTGCTTTTAATCCCACTACCGGCGCTGGAACCATCTTTGACTCCGGTACGACATTACATTTTCTAATCCGGTTTGATTTCGGTTCGCTTTAATTTATTTTTGGTTTTCTGCTTGAATAGTTGAATCTAAGACAATTCCGGTTTAAATTTTGCATCGTATCGTTTTAGACTTAAAAATCTGGTTAACCTAAAATCGGTTTCATTAACCAATGAATCTTATTCCATTTCGATTTTAACATTTCGGTTTGATTTAGTTTATTTGGTTATATACCGCATTTATAGTTTACCCCTACGTACTTCTTAACCGGCCATATGATGTGATGATGTGCAGGGACTGTCTACACGCGGCTGTCTAAGCCGGTTTACGAGGCGGTGAGGAACGAGTTCAGGAAGCGCGTGAAGCCACGTAACGCCGTGGTGACGTCACTCGGTGGTTTCGATACGTGCTACTCAGGGCAAATCAAGGTGCCCACGATAACATTCATGTTCAAGGGAGTGAATATGACGATGCCGGCGGATAACCTTATGTTACACAGCAGCGCCGGGAGCATGTCGTGTCTCGCCATTGCCTCATCGCCAGAAAACGTGAACTCTGTCGTCAACGTGATCGCAAGCATGCAGCAGCAGAACTACCGTGTCCTGATCGACGGTCCCAATGGACGGATAGGGTTGGCACGTGAACGATGCTCTTAGAAAGATGAATGAGACAATAATTAATTAAGAGCGTACTAGTATTTGAGCAGAGACTTGTTTGTTTTGTGTGTTTTTCATTTTTGTCTTTCTCCTTCTGTCTGCTTCACCACTCTTCATCTGTTTATTAGAGGGCGGTGGTGTATAGCATTTGTCCTATCAAGTCATTTTTATGTGGTTTTAACTTTTGTTAAATTCTCTGGAAATTCGGGTCAAAAACTAAAAGAATAAACTTTTACCTACTAAGGAAACTGTATCTTTGGTCTTTGCGCTTTGCGACTATAATTATTTTAATATCATGACATTAGATCATTTAAACTAAAATAATTATAAAAAAATACATGCAACTGTATTCAACAACGAATACCATTTAGGAAAATAGATACTTTGTTTAGGCTATATATGCTTATGAATGATCATATATTCTTCTATCGATCTTTAATTCTACAAACAATTAGCGTAATTTTAAGAAATTCAGTTTAACCTAATTAGCCATTCTCTCTATTGTTACTTATCTATCTCCAGCGTCATTTTAAAAAACAAACCCCATTCACTAATCTCCATTGTTACTTTAAGGTATTATTTCTCAAAACTAATATAACTCAAATGGAATCGACTATAGATACTTTTGAATTCACCTGGTATATTAGAGATTTACTTATTTCTATTAAGAAAATGTATAATAATGATATATAGATGCTAGTTGCTAGATCACATATGATAAATTCATAGAATCACATGTTCCGACCTATTTTATACATTTCGAATGTTTACTTTGTTCTGAAGTTATTTGAAAATTTTGCTGTCGTTTATTATTCGATGCTCATCAATAGATAGGTCCCTCGGTCATATATAGATAATGGCTGTGCACGCTCATAGTTCCCGAAAGAATCCCACTTCAAACTCCAAAGCTTATAAAGGGTTATGTGGACGATGTAATGTGCATATAAGATACTAAAAATATATCACTTAGTAGACAAATTGCGTTAGACATCAAATGCCATAAATGATCATTCGAAAGAGAACAGAACAGAAATTATTTAAAAATCAAACTTCATTTTCTTCGTTATACAGAATTTTAATTTCAGCCAGATCCAACAATCCACTGTAACTTGCTAAAATGTTGACGCTAGCTCTCTCTGTCACCAAGAAGCTTAAAACATGTAAGAAGATCAGAAACAGACACAAGAATAAGAGACTAATTTTTATTACAGCACACAAACTTGAATAGAAACTCGATATGTCGTATCAATCATGTAATTAGTGACCACCTAACCAAAAGCTCTACTCTTGGTTCACTCGGTACACCATAATGATAAACATTTTATTTTCCCTTGTGGTAAAGATTTGTTTTATTCCACAATGAGAAAAAGTGAGATGTGAATTCCACATGCCTAAGGCACAAGACATAGTGGCTAAGTCACTAACCCACGAGGTCTTTGGAAGATGTGATGATTACACTATATATGGCAAACTGAAATCATCGTTATAGTCTAGGACAATGAAATGAAGGAGGGGAAAAAGTAGAAGAATACAAAATAACGGAGATGCGGAAAATCTCAGAAATAAAGTGGAAGAAAAAATATATATATTGGATTCAGTTGTAAAATTTGTGTTCGAGTTTCCGAATGTCCCATCATTTCATATGTTATCTTTAAATTTAAATTATATATTATTTATATAATTTTCAATATTTTAGTCTAAATAAGTAAATACTGTTGACAAAAAAAAAACAAAGTAAAAGAAAATCTTATAAAAAAAGCTAATCAGGTTATGCATATCAGCATATTGCTTATTATGCATTTAAAACTCAAAAGTCATATAAAATGTTGGTATTATAATTTAGTGTCAAGGGGTTTAGCAATATCGTATGGGTTTTGGTAATTTGGGGTGGGCAGTTACACGCGTAGGCTGAAGAAAAAGCCCACCACACACAAGACACAACACACAAACACAAACACATCATCCTCTTCTTCTTCGTCTCTTTACTCTTTCTCCTCCTCCTCACATATTATCATCACCTTTACCAATAAACACAAAAACAAACCCTCAGAGAGAAGAAGAATCTCCTGAGATCTAACCATGTCTTGCACTTCCAATGTCTTGCTATCCCCAAACGGCTGCGTTTTGGCATCGCCTAAGCCTCTCGGCAGATTCCTCAGCGCCAAGCCCGCCGGACGGAAACTTTTCTTATCCGTAGTTAGAGCTTCTCCCGATGATCCTGACTGTAACGACGAGGAATGTGCTCCCGAGAAGGAGGTACTGTCTTTCTTACACAATCGGATTCTGGGACAGTAATAATGCAATGCAGTTCTGTTTTTCTTTTCTCCAAAGTTGTTATCTTTTTATCATTGAACTTTCAAGTTTAGCTTTTTTCTCAGCTGAGATGTTAAGATGAATTGCAGAGAGAATCATGTATGTATGCCCTCGAATCTCTTTGATTACCGAGAGAAAGTCGCATTCTTTTGATGTTTTGGCTGCTTTTAGTGAATCCTCAATACCACTTACTTAAAAGTTGGTGTTTGCGAATTGAAGTGGTTACAAACAATTGAAATAAGATGAATCTTATTTGATAGGTTGGGACTGTGAGCATGGAATGGTTGGCTGGAGAGAAGACCAAAGTGGTGGGAACATTCCCTCCTCGGAAGCGTGGTTGGACTGGCTATGTTGAGAAAGATACTGCCGGTCAGACTAATGTTTACTCTATTGAGGTTTGTAATATCATTACTCATTAGTTTACTTTTTCTTTTCCTTTTTTAAGTTTTAGTTATGTGTATGGAAGTAGTCCTGGTTGTAAGAATGGACCGCAAAACTGAAAGAGAGAGAGAGGGAGAGATATTGGTTTTGATCTGAGGGATAAAGCTTCAAGCTTTGTTTATATCGGCTTTGACTAGGGAAAGTTGTTCTGTTTTTGTGATTGGCATTTGAATGTAGTGGAAGCATGATAAGATGTATAAATAGGCCGGAGGAAGATGAGATTAAGGGTCTTTGATCAGGTTCTTCTCTGAAAGCCTTTTGGCTGAGAGTTAGGTGATCTATTCAACAAATCTCCAACATGATAAAGAATCTTACGCTTCTTGATTTTATCAGTCTGCTCCTGTACTTGATTTGTGTGGGGTTTTTTCTTTCGTCTTTGTTCCATTATCCTGTCATCTACCTCCACGTAATGTGTTATGCAAATCCCGCGTTTTCTTGCGATGGTGTTCTTGGTCTAGTTCTGTTGGGTTACTCTTATTCTTTATTGCTTCTTCTCTGTTTTTGTTGAAGCATATAGCTCTTCTTGTTGTTTTTGCAGCCTGCAGTATATGTTGCAGAGAGTGCGATAAGCTCAGGTACTGCAGGATCTTCGTCGGATGGGGCTGAGAACACAGCAGCAATCGTAGCAGGCATTGCCCTTATCGCAATCGCTTCGGCTTCCTCGATACTCCTTCAAGTCGGGAAAGATGCCCCGGCTCGACCAAAAGTTGTGGACTACAGTGGACCGTCGCTTAGCTACTACATCAACAAGTTCAAGCCTTCAGAAGTTGTTCAAGCTCCTGCCCCCGCCCTCACAGAAGCTCCAACGGTGGCTCAGCAAGAAACTTCACTGCCGGAAACTACGGCCAGTGAGGCTCAGCCGGAGGAAGCGACTTCTGTTCCGACAACAAGTAGCACTTCTTGAGGGGTTATTAGCCTAGGATTCAAACATATGTTATGTAAAGATGAAATGAAGCCTATACCAAGATTATGCGTCTTGTTAATATTCGGATATAAACTATATGTATACTCTCTCCTCTATGAGTTGGTGGTATAATCAGAAATCAAATCCTGTTCTTCTTTCGCTGGTAAATAAGAACACGAAATCAAATCCTAGAGAATTGTTGTAGACATCTGCTTCCATAAGGAGCAATATCTTCTTTTTAGACATAGCATATAGTCCCAAGACATGTTCAGACCTTGTGACTGGAACTAGCTCCCTATGGTTGGTGCTGCATGAGCTTGGAACCAATTATAGAGGTCTCGGACCAAGAGAGTCTAGCTTCATTAACCAATTAATAAAATTCGAATCTATTAACGTTAAAACTTACAACCAACAATTCACAAATTTGAACACAAGGAGATGCACATCTTTCTGAATACAATAATGAGCCTCAAAGCACTCTTCCAAAGCTTAGCTATTATCTCCCACGTGACTCATTCACGAAGTATTCAACTAACTACCAAAGTGAAGTCTTGGTTAGTGGGCTAGTTCTAAAAAAACTTTGTGCGTTTTTAATGCCCTCTTATTTGATTCGTCTTTTGGGAGGTAGACAAATGCTTCTCGTCAACAAAATTACTATGTATATCTATGTAGAACTCCTCAATTAAGAAGAGAGATAAAAAAAAAAAAAAAAAAGGTAT
>KE154496.1:664054-699395 GCA_000411075.1 Sisymbrium irio | reverse complement strand
AAAAAAAAAAAAAAAAAAAAAAAAAACTAGATGGGAAGCGAACCGATTGCTATAGCAATGTTTGTCAAAGCTACTGTCCAGATATTCAGATATTGCTCAAAGAAAATGTAGAATACAGAATATGGAAAGATGTCAATCTGCATTTAAAAAAAGGCTTATTATATAGGAAGCTACGCAGAAGGAAATAGACAGATGGTGGATCAACCTCCTTCAAGCAAGCCAGCTACTAATCTTTACTTTTAAAAGAAAAATTCATCACCAAGTTCAAACCTTCAACAAATTCGATATTCTTGAAGTGAACTCCCGAGCAGCTCGCAGTGAATTAACATAGTCACCCTAAGGAAATTTTCAGACAAAACTCAGGATATCTCACTTGTGAGTTTGCTTTAGTAAGTTTCTTGCCAAAAACAATAGTAGCATACTTGTGTGTTGAGTGGAGTGTGATATGTACGGAACTCAGATGCCTGTATAACGCCAGTCTCATACCCTGAAAAAATAAAGCGTCCGACAAAGAGATTTATAAGACCAAAAGCAGATAAAATGAATAAAAATATAGTGCAAACAGATTTCATTAAACAAGTTCTAGAGTACCTTTCAAATCAACGCTATTGGTATAAGCCCCATGACCACCCTTTGCACAGTCAGCCGAAGGCAAAGCATTTAGAAACCAGGGTAGCTTTTCCCTGAATTGAGCTGTCGATGGACGATCCTGAGCCAAATCTGAGTGTCGAAAGCACTGCAATGGTTTGCAGAATTAGATCTGATCTAAATATCGAAGAGAGAGAGAGAGAAAGAGAGGCTTACTGTGGTACAGTCTCTACAGATCCCATCTAAACCGCATATATCTTCATCAGCTGTGCAGCAAGGTGGCTGTAGCTTAAGAATTTATGTTAGAAACTGGACACCATTTTGCAAAACAGCTGATGTTTGATTAAAGGCAATTAAACACGCATCAGACACTAGCCTAGGTATCGTTTCTTATGTGATTAAACAAAGAACTGCATCTGTTAAAGAAAAAAAGAACTGATAAAATAATGTAGTTTTTACAGTAAGATCTATGAGATAAGACTGGCCTGGTCATCTGGAGGACAATAACTGCCATTAGTGAACTTCCGACAACAGCCAAAAGCCTCTGGTGATAGCCATACAAGAAAATCATCGAGCCACGAAGCAGCTGGTTTGGCAATGTAACTTGTTTCTGGAGCTTGTGACGCTCTTGATATCTGGCAGGAGGTGGGGAAAAGAAAAAGTGTTAAGGACTAAACCCTGGTGGCCCTTTAGATGTGCTAAGCCTTGGTGACACCACGAGGTGATCTTTACCAAAGATGCATTAAACTTATAATTCGTTGATGATTTTATTAGAGATAAATCACTTCAGTTACTTCAAACATATACATATCATTACTATTACCTCATTTAAAAGAGAATTCGAATTGCATTGGCTGATAGAGCACAACTGATTTGTATGCCTTGATTCCAAGCTGTCAAAAGAATCCATTTCAGTGCAGAAAAAACAGGTAAGTAGTCGTACCAGAGAGTGGAGTATGTGTGTGTGTGTGTGTGTGTGAGATAGAGAACCTATAATTGTAATCCTTGACTACAAAATACAAAGGCGGCCCCACTCTGAGGTACTCTGAGAGACTGTCGAAGTAGTCCTGTAAAAAATATTCCAACCGTAATTGGGAAGTGAGCAAGAGATACACAACAGAACAACTAATGAAGAAGTTAAAAATAGAACACACTAAACTTGGAGGTAAGAGTCCCTAGGAAGAACAATTTTCTGCTCCAAGCCAGTTTCCAGCCTTGGGCTTAGGGCCTGAAAAATTGAAACACAGGAAATTTTAGCAAATCACACAAATATCCATTTGATTCACGCCCTTTCTCTCTGTATTCTTTCCGATGGTAGAGTTGTATTTTAGCGCTATATTTACTGAATGAAACAAACTTCGATTGCTATATCAAAAGAAGTGGCAAATGAAAAATGGTATCTATATATATAGTGTAAACAAAACAACGAGTATAATGTACTCAGCAACTTACAATGCTTGCCAGCGCAAAAGCCAAGAATACAGCAACAACGACCATTTTTACAACCCAAAGTCCAAGAACGGGCGCATGAACCTCCTGTTAAACATAAAGACAAATAATTAGCGAGATCGAGGACTGTGTGCTTACATGTTTGTGTGTGTCTGTGGCTTGTATTGCACGTATCATATGTGTATTAACCATAAGAGGAAGTTTGTTACAGATCTTGAAACCAAAGTACCTTCATATATCTCTCAAGAAACCCAGGTCCTCTTCCACCTGTAAACGCACAGCATCCGTGACTAAGTTGAAGGAAATGATACACTTCAAAAGACGCTAATTACAAAATGTTCCAGAAGTAACCTTCAACAGATTCTTGAGACGATGAAGAAAGTTGTATGCAAGGGAAACAATCAATCCTGTTATCCGCAGCTCTTTTGCAGTCAAAAACTATTAGCGCAACAAATGCGGTGATTTGCAGAAAGAAGTCCAGCATAATAGCCAAAGCTGCACATGTATAGAACAGTGTCACAGACTCGTAACTAATGTACACAGGGAGCACCAAATATTTTACAAACCTGCAAACATAGAAAAAATACGACATGCGGGCATTGGAACGAAAGCTCCAACAGCAAAAGCCAAGACCTCCGATAAACTTGCCAAAGTTATGGATGGACCAACTTCAACAAGTGCAGAGCTGATCTTTTCCTCTAAAGAAACATCACGAGGTTGTCTCTTCACAGCACGAACCAATATGCACATATTATCTACTCCCACCTGTTAACTTATAGAAAAACCATAAGTGTATCCATCATTTAACAAATGTCCTGCTACAGAAGCTGAAAGCGAACTTACAGCCAGGACGAGGAAAGGAATGACTTCCATTATGATCAATGTGGATTTAACTCCAAGGGCACTGAAAAAGCCAACAGATCCAAGCACGGAAAGCAAGACAAGCATAACCCCCGAAAGACCGAGCAAGACCTAGAAGTCGTGATATTTGTTAAGTAAGCTGTGAAATGAATGTGCATCCACCACATTTTCGTATCCCGGATCCTAGATATTTGAATGTGAATATATAGCTTCAAATATCATCATGGCGAAAGGATTAGGGATAAAAAGGGGGAGTATCAATAGTTGTGTAAGGATCGCCCTGGCCCATATTCAGGCATTGAAATCATTTCAGTTGGGAACAGCGAGCATAAGTTATTCCCAACGTATCACAAGATTCCCATTATTCAACACTTTACTTCTCCAGACTCTAAAGAAATATTTAAGTGACTGAATACAACTGAAAGGCCTATAAAGGCGTACCTTTGATGAAATGAAGAAAGTATAAAGCTGCGGAGCATCTCCAAGTGTGACGGAAATATAAACAAACATAACCAGATAGCTTGCCTGGTGAAGGAAAACAGAAACACGAGCATGAAAATCTTGGCAAGGAGTATAACCAAGGAACATCTTGGCAGGAAAATGGTAAGACATCTCATCTGTTATCGTACAGCTATTGTTATAACATCAGCAGTGCTTTCTCTTTTCAGCTCTTCCTCTATTGAACTTTCGGATGAAAAAGAAAGAGTCAAATTCTTGGATCGCACCATCGATAGCAGCTCCTCCTGCCACGTGAAAGAAAAAAAAACGATTACGAAAACCGAATCACTTTTTGAAAATCTGGAATGTAAGTGTTAAGCTCTAAAGAAGAGAAAGGGACAATTTTTATTAGGGAAAACCTTTGCTAATTGAATGAATGATTTTTCCCATGCTATTGCCCTTGCGTTCTCGTTGCTTGAGTCACCAATGACATTGTTAACTGGATAAGTTACAACAAATGCAGTAGCCTGAAAAATACAGTTTCAAGTAAGGTCAGAGTAACAGCCAAAAGCTTATGAGCAAGCGAATTTCGCAACTATTACCTCAGAGTAGTTATTCCCCGAGAATCCTCCCAGCACTGCACTAGGATCAACAGGCGCCTGGAAAGCGCTCAAACACAGCTCTGATGACGTATAATGCTGGAAGTTGAAGAGAGAGAAAATCAGAAAGTAGTATTCAATCATTAATCAAGAGGCAAACATTCAAAAGTATAATTACGAACTGAATAACTCAAAACCCCCGTCTTTGACGAAAATTGGCTATGTGCTAGATACTGAACAAAAAGTGAACCTGGAAACAATACTCAGCATGCTCAATTCCTCCATATTCATCAAAATTTCCAGCATCCATCTTGAAATACTGAAAATGAAATTCATAAAGAGATGTCAGTAGCGAAGTGATTCCGTTTGCAAGACGAATTTTGATGTCTAAGAAGTTGAAAAAGAAAGACATGGAAATACTATGTAACTAAGCAATGACAAGTTGCAGAAAATATTAAAACCGTTGAGAATTCTACGAGCTTGGAAATTCTAAACCTGCAGAATACTCTGAGTGGCGCAATCCTCTCCCAGTGGCTTCAAGCAAATGTCAGTCAGAGAGACCTCTGAACCTGAATAATTTCCGCGAATTTGATCGACCTGTGATAAATTTGAGGGAAAAAAAAAATCAGAAGAAACAAATGGGTGACTTTGATATAAAATGATGTCGAACTCATTTAGACCAAAACTAAATGATTATAGCGGTTTTTAAACTACCTTCTCTTGTATGTCAAAGAGCAAAAGAATATTTTCCTCTGTCACAATACTCGGCGCCCTGCCACTTTTGGGATCGGGAATAGTGGCCAGGATAAGCTATCATGCCACAAAATCGTGAACAAAGGTTATATATTTGTGAATAATAAACTGGAATATAGAATGATGAAGCAAAACATTGAAAATTACCTGCTCGATTCTGTAGAATGGCGAGAGGTTGCTATCAAAGAACTTTTTCTCTTCTGCTGCTTTGCTTTTAGGACCTACCCACAGCTACAAAAGATAAAAATTCACATGAGCAATCATACCAGCTTTTGCAATGGCTTTGCTGCTGAATCCATGTCATAAAGAGTATGTATAACTAAGGTACTGGCAGAGTAAAGACATACCTTTTCTGGCCGCGTTTCCACCTTAAAATGAAAGAGACCTGAACTGAGCGCAAGAACAATAGCCACCGACGTGAAAAGAACAAGAGATGGATTTCTGGCAATCCATGACCCGTATGTTCTGAGGCAAACAATTACATTTTCATCTCATCAGTTTCGGGCTTTTCTTATTCTAGAGATACGTTGTGGGAAAAATATAGACGACAGAAACAAAATCCTCGAAACTAACCTGTAGAATTTTGCCATGTATCTCTGAACAGGAGAGAAGTGAGCATGTCTTTTCACCTAAGAAACAGAAGTCAAGTGATCAATTCATTCTTTCCTTTATAACAGAGAATAATCAATCAGCTTGAATCTTCAACCATAGGTCAACATGTATCTTTGTATATTGATGTATTATATGCTTTATATACATACACAGAAAAACTACAATTTCTAGTCAACATATTGAGTATACCTTCACACCAAGTGTGCTTTCCTTCAGTTCACTATTAATTCCATCTCCTTCCATCCGATGCAATAGTGGCTCTGAGCTACCATCAGGCTGCATTATATCTCTTGTTCGATTGAAAGCAGCCCATCCGAAGAAGCAAGACACCAGAAAGATGTATACCAGTACCATTGATAACTCAATGCATCTAACCTGAATTTATAAATCAATACAATCAAATTCAAGATCATACCAACTCGTTAATGTTCTAAGCAACAATATATATTTTATAACCCACACCTTAAGAGGCCCGATTCGAATTGAGCAAGAGTCTTCTTCATGGGGCGGCAGGGGTTCGGGACTTGAGCAAGCGGGTGACGAAGGGCAATCACCACAAGAGCATCCAAGTGATGTATCACCACATGAATAAGCAGATAAGTTCATTGGCGTCATTGCGGATGACTCAGGGGCACTTGATTTGAAATTTATTGCATATGGTGAACCAGGAAAGCCAGGTGGTGCTTTCTGACCAATAAACGCAAACCACTCTGAAAAGGCAGAACTAAAAATGAAATGTGTAACTTTGGAAAAAGGATAAAACGTATTTAGAATGCCTTCAAACATTCTGCACAGAACCTCTGAAGTTTTGAGCGCCACCACCAACAAAATTTATGGCACGTGTGTTCATAGTTCCAAACTTCACCTCTTTACAGGACTCGAAAAGCGCTTCTCCAAACGCGTCAGTTACGTGATAGTCTATACCATCCACTGTCAAATTTCCACTCACCTTGAAGAGACCCCAAAAGTACGATCAATGCTAGTGTTGTTAACCATATCAACTGGTCAAAAGTCGAACTCATCCCGTGAATGAAAGCTAACCTCAGCAACAGAAGTGACATTGATGAAAAGAGACTGATCGGGAGAGCACGAGAGCTCGCAGAAGAGGTTTAAGAAGTTCCTTAAGCATGCAGGACAACCCACAAGAAAAGGGACGGCCTAAAATAGAACACATTAACGGAGAACAAGTCAATACAGTTATGAAGAAAGTAAGAGGAGAAAGAAAAATAGAAAAAAATGTTCGAGTCTTGAAAATTCACAAAAAAAAATTGAGAGGCTTTATTTTTCCGGAGTGATTCGTGTTTGTTCTCTATCAGATGTGATAAGGAAAGAAAAGTGTCACCTGTTGAACTTGAGACCTCAAAGTGTCAAATTGAGTCTCTGTACAACAGACTTTCCCACTTATGGTTGGACAGAGACTTTGTATTTTGGCAGAAAAGAGTTCATCAGGCTGCAGTGACAAATATAGCATTAACTCAGACTTGGAGATGCGAAGAAAGAAGAAAGAAGGGGCAGGAAAGCTAATGATGGTTTTACTCCTTTTGCCAATCAGAAAGCTTTGATATACCTTAATGGATGGTGAACCGTAAGGACAGTTAAGGGCTTTTCCGTCGGTGCGGTGTCCGCAAATGTCATACATAGCGCAGAAATCATTTGAATGTCTATTACTGAAAAGCACAAGGACTACAAATTTAGGGGCCAAAAGAGAAAAAGTGGCATGCAGCTATAAGGTAAATTACCTTGGTGCAGAGTGTGTGTTGAGTGAAGTGAAGAGCTCTGCCCTGGCTAAAACTGAGACCTGAAACATGACAGTCATCCCAAATTCAGTAGAGGAAGTGGCATGATACAAGTTATAAGGAAACGCAAAGTTTCCCTAGTCAACAAGAGGTCTATGATACTAGACCTGTAAAAGGAGAAGAGCTCCACGAAGCAGCTGCTTGAGAGGGATGATCGCCATGTTTGTCTCTGATCGGAAGAAGCAGTTGGGTTTGCAATTAAACGAGAGAATTGGAGTCGTATCGGAATCTTCCTGAGGTTGTTTGTGCCGTTTTAGTATTCAATGCCAGCAATGCGTGCCGTTTCCCATTATTTTCGTTTTGATATTTATTTTCCGGAGTTTTGACCATAAAAGTATCTCCTTTTGTATTTGTCCTCTCATGGTTGCAGACGTGAGGAGCTCTGATCAATTCCTCCAATCGGCCGGGATTACCAGGTAGTCGCTTTTCTCCGTCTCCGATCATTGGTTCGGGCATTTTCAATTTAGGTGGATCCCAGCTGAATTCGGTTCTAATGGCTAATCAATCTTTCCTGTGAACTAGGAATTCACATTCAGCTCATCCTCATGCTATGTTGGTTGCATATATATAGTTTGTGCTTAGGGTGATATGGATATTTCACAGTATTACCACCTCCTTACTTACTCGGCTCCCGCGTGGGCAAGCTTTATGGCCGGCGCTTTTCTGCTTCTCACGCTCTCCCTTTCCATGTATCTAGTCTTCGATCACCTTTCTACTTACAAGAACCCTGAGGTTTGTCTCCCTGTTGGTTTCTACCTGCTTCTTATATCACCTTTTCCAATGATTTTTCTGCTTTTCGCCTCTCTCAGGAGCAAATGTTTTTGATCGGAGTCATCCTCATGGTCCCTTGCTATTCTATTGAGTCGGTGAGTAACCAGGAAATCTTAGGTTTCAGCCACTCAGTTCTTTCCTATCCAACTGATTCCATTCTGCCTCTGTTTCTCTGAACAGTTTGCATCGCTTGTCAAACCATCCATCAGCGTTGATTGTGGGATTCTACGAGACTGCTACGAATCCTTTGCCATGTACTGTTTTGGTAGATACCTTGTTGCGTGCTTAGGTATGACCATCTCCACTGATTTCTGTGTCATTTCCGATAAAATATTGCTTTCTCTTCTCCTGCCTCAAGGAACTAGCAAGGTGCTTTTATACTATACTTTCATGTTGCTACCCATTCTCTAGTATTGATTAGGTTCCGTATCTTGTAGCTACCTTTAGCTACCTTTAGAAATTGCAGGCGTTGTCATGTCTTTTGATGCTCATATTATGATTCTTCCGCAAGTGAGGATAGTCGCACAAGTGTAAATTATGTTCTTTTCCCCCTGTCCTAAATTGATTCTCTTGTCATTGCTTATTCTTACTTCTTTTTCCAGGTGGGGAAGAAAGGACCATTGAGTTTATGGAAAGACAGGGGCGTAAGAGCTTCAAGACGCCACTCTTAGATCAAAATGATGAAAAGGGAACAATAAAACATCCTTTTCCTATGAATTTTTTCCTAAAACCGTGGAGGCTCAGTCACTGGTTTTATCAAGTTGTTAAGTTTGGTATTGTTCAATATGTATGTTTCCCACAAATCATTGGTGTCTCATCTTGTATCTCTTGCTCCAAAAGTCTTGTCTTTGAGGTGGAAGTAAACTATTTCTCTCCTTTGGCAGATGATAATAAAGTCTCTGACTGCCCTCACAGCTCTGATTCTTGAAGCGTTCGGTGTGTACTGTGAAGGAGAGTTTAAATGGGGATGTGGGTACGTTGGCGCAATTTTGGCAACCACAATGCTAGAGAAATGAAGAAAAATAAAGATTCAGTGTCATCTATGATGGACTACGATATGGTGTCTTACTGATTTGCCTGTATTTTTTGTAGGTACCCTTATTTGGCAGTTGTTCTAAATTTTAGTCAGTCATGGGCATTATACTGTCTGGTTCAGTTCTATGGTGCAACAAAGGATGAGCTTGCGCACATAAAGCCGCTGGCCAAATTTCTTACATTTAAGTCGATCGTGTTTCTGACATGGTGGCAAGGTGTTGCCATTGCTCTTCTCTCTTCCCTCGGTTTGTTCAAAAGTTCCATTGCACAGAGCTTGCAGTTGAAGACTAGTGTGCAAGATTTCATCATTTGCATAGAGGTAGATGCCTTTCGTTACCAGCATTTGTGTTCGAGTGCTCAAAAAATTTCTATTTACAACAGTCTATGGAGTCTTCTCTGATTTTCCTTTTCGAAGTGAATAAAGTTTCTTAACACTTGTGTTGGTCCAATGCAGATGGGTATTGCCTCGGTTGTTCACCTGTATGTATTCCCAGCAAAACCTTACGGTCTATTGGGAGATCGCTTTACTGGCTCTGTTTCAGTTCTCGGGGACTATGCATCAGTTGACTGTCCTATTGATCCAGATGAGATTAGAGACAGTGAGAGACGAACAAAGGTCCGCCTTCCACATCCTGACGTTGATATCAGAAGTGGTATGACCATCAAAGAAAGCATGAGAGATGTTTTCGTTGGTGGTGGTGAATACGTGAGTCTTCCTTCTAACTCTTACATCCAGATAAATGATTATCTGATGAAGAGCTTCTGATCACAAAGAGGCTGTATTTTGTAGATTGTTAAAGACGTGAGGTTCACAGTGACTCAAGCAGTAGAGCCTATGGAGAAGAGCATCACAAAGTTCAATGAGAAACTGCACAAGATCTCCCAGAACATAAAGAAACAGGACAAGGACAAGAGAAGAGTAAAGGATGACAGTTGCATGTCATCATCATCTAGTCGGCGTGTGATTCGGGGGATCGATGATCCGCTTTTAAACGGGAGTTTTAGTGACAGCGGAGTTACAAGGACCAAAAAGCACCGGCGAAAATCAGGGTACACAAGTGCAGAAAGCGGCGGAGAGAGCAGTAGTGATCAAGCTTATAGTGGATTTGAAGTAAGAGGTCGTAGATGGATCACAAAAGATTAACATTCAAAGAGATTGTCATAAGCATCCGAGAGAGAGAGACCGATGTTGGTAGCTCTCATTTTGTTCCTCAACGCGCAGGGGTTTTGCAGATCACCTAGAAGCCCGTTAAATATTGAATATATATTTGTGTACAGATTTGATGATACGTAACATAAAATGAGGCATAAATTTTTATTCCAAACAGAAGAATGAACCTTCATGTTCGCTTTATCTTTCTAACAAAATGATGTCATAATAGCTTACTCCAAATCAAGTAACTGCAAGAATGCCATTGGCAGATAAGAACTGACAGCAAAACATGTCAAAGTTTTATTTGTAAGCTTCCTTTAAGAATGCAGATTGCCAATCAGACGAGAGATCGGAGTTCCCCAGTGAGCAAAGCAAACTTGCGGTGCTGTGATAAGACAGAAGCAACTCTGCTCATCTGAATTCTCTCTGCAAAACCATGCCCGTTATGCTGCTTTGCTGAATGGAAAATGTTCTGCAACATCTGGAGAGGATCTCCATGACTCACCACCAGAATGGCGCACCTACGGAAAATGTACAAATGAGCACACACACACACTTTTCCTTTGAGCTGGGGGCAAGCATTTTAATTTATTTACCTTTGATATTCTGCTTCCATGGATTCCATGGCAGTGGCAAGTCTGGATACAACATCATCAGCACTTTCTCCTCCTTCTGGTCTCATAAATGGATCTTTCTCATCAAGAGCCCATATATCTGGGTACTGTAGCAATCACATGAAAGGTACGTCACTATCCATTTCTAGGCTCTATACGCACATCCTAGTGAAGCGATAATTGAGTATAAGCACGCACCTTGTCATGTGACTTGAGTTCAAATGTAGGTCCAAAGTAGCGTTCTCGCAGAGCTTCCATCATCTGGTCAGCAATTTAACACCTTCAGTTCAACGAGCTTACAGAGAAACATAGTCTGTGCGGCAAATGTAATGTAGTGGCAGAGAAAGCATCAAACTATTGAAATAATCTCGAAATTACCATCCTCGTGCGTACCTTGCAGTGAGGACTATCAAATGGGAGGTTGAGGACCTGAGCGACAACCTTAGCGGTGTGAGTAGTTCTGGAGAAGGGGGAGTAGCAAATGCGGACCTTGTCCAGTGGTATGTTACTTTCCTGGAGTTGCTGCACAGAGAGACACACAACAAGATTTCATCAAGGGTTTTTGAGTCTCGGGTGAGGACATAAAAGATGCAGACCTTGAGGAACGATTGGCCAGCGAGCTGAGCCTGAGCGACACCATCAGGCGCTAACTGGTACTCGGAGAGCACACCATTTTCCTACAAATTCCATCAATTATACTCTTCATAAGCCACGGATTCAAGGAGGAAGAATAAGACGACGCAGACGAAGAAGAGAGAAAACCATGGAAGAGACGATGAGGCCTCTCTCGTTGGGGATGCTCTTGCCATGTCGAAGGACCCAATATCTGTTGCCTACAAACGACGCCGAAGAATCCATCTCTCGCGACAAAGACAAGACAAAGCTGCTGCTGCTGCAATATTCCCAGAGAAATGACAACGACCCAACCTCAGCATCTCAACACACACGTCATAGGTACATTTAGATTGGATCAATGGCTGTAACCTCTCTTCTTCCACTAACAATAATAAAAGGTCAAAATTGTCCTTTTACTTTACATAATATGTGATTTTTAAGTGAAATTAATAAAACAAAACAAAAATGTACTTTTTCCTAAGTAGTTGTCGACAGAGTCAGTTAAGACAGATATATCGACTCATCATTCATGGCTGCGGCCACTACCCAGTCAGACCGTATCTATTGCCAAAAGAAAAAAAAAAGTCTGCTTTTTTGCTGAAATTTCATAACTAGGTTAACATTTGACATTTTTTTTTTGTCAATCCACTTTCCATTGATAAACATTAAAGTCCAAAGGCATACAAAATGTGTTTAGCAAAAAGCCCAGATATTAGTACATTTCGTTACAATCAAAATTAAAGATAAGGATGATGAATGCACAACACGTATCTAAAACACGTATCCTTTTTGACTGAAACGAAGCGGTAGTTGCCGTCTTCATCTCCGGCACCGATGTATAAATTTTTCGGCGATCTTCATGAAAACCGCCTCAGCTCCTTTCGAAAGCAATACCAAGACTTCTTTTGCAGTGGTCGCCGCAGTTGTAAGATCGGATTTCCATGAGCCACCAGATTTTGAACCACAGAAGATCTTGAAAAAGCCTAGATTTCAGATCATATATTGAGACGTCATAAAGACCCCAATAATACTTAATCTGCTCCAGACTTATCAATAGTCTCCTACCTACTCGAATCACTATCAAAGAAGGATACTTTTTCCATAGACAAAAGTCTAATCTCAAAAGAGGGAAGAAGCTTTACTCCACTTTGATAGGAAACAAGTTATACAGATGGCAATAAGTAAACCATCAACAAACAACTCACGATATTTCTCTTTTCTAAGAGGATGAGATTCAAACTGCAAAAGAAAAGATAGTAAAAACAAAATAAAAAGCATCCGATTGAAAAAACCGAAGGTTATTATCCGATAAACGGAAACTAGAAATCCGACTAGCGGAAAGATAAATCCAATAACAATCGGAAATTATTTTACATCAAAAAGAGAAACCGGCTAAACTGCTAGAATTCGCCTCTCTCTCTGAAATATAGGAGTGAGAGAAGAGAGAGGAAGTTTGTTACTGTTAAACTAAAATTTCGCTTGGTTAACATTTGACATACAATAATATGATTATTACGAGGACGAAAGCGAAAATGTTGAGTGTTTTAACATACGAAGCTAATGAGTTGTTTAACATACGAAGCTAATGAGTTGTTTAACATACGAAGCTAATGAGTAAAAAAAATTGTAATATGTAACAAGTTGAACATGCGCACGTCTCTCTCTCCCCCTCAGCTTTAAGCAAGACGCTGCCATACAAATCGGAGACAGAGTTAACAAGAAAAGCGTTGGAGGTAAAATAAAACACAGAACAAGGAGACTAATAAGTAAGTACCTTGTGACTTTTTTGCATGAACCACCATGGACCCTTCTTCCACATTAATCTAGAATTCATCAAAACACGCACAGTTGAGAGCGTTAAACCACAAAATCACATTCTTTTATCCAACTTGTAACACTGTCGCCAGAAAGGTCTTTCTTTACCTGCTGAATCCAGCTACCATCCTAAACCCCATGAACATACTCAGCCCCATCCACACTCCACTTAACCCCAGCCCTGACGGTGCATACAGCATGAACGCTGAAGATATTCCTCCCACCACCATCATCGACCAAGCTGCGTAGGGGAAGTCCGACATGCCATAATGCAGTCCATCAAAGATAAATGCTAACGCTGTAATTGGTTGAGTTGCCGCTACAAACTGAAAGTACATGTTACAATGTGTACATGGGAAACCTCAACCATTAATTTATGCAAAAATACATCACTTACCAAAGCACCCTTTCTCACTATCCGCAGAACTTCAGGATCTTTGGAAAACAAACCAGCTATTGAACTGAATGACATCCCCAACACAATAGCCAGCGCAATCCCCGTCACCACTCCTATCTGTATAAATACTACACACATTACATCTCTCTCTCACTCCCTCTCTCTCTCTCTCCCTCTATATATATATATATATTAATGAGATATCCATCAGCATCCCAACAAGATAAAAAATTCCAGTTCGTTAATACAGCAGCACCTTAATGATCACGAGAGCAAACATGTTTACATCTCAACTATGTACCATATTTGTTCTTTCCCGCCCAACTTCCTCAACATAAAACACAATTCATCATTAAAAGTTTTTAATGGAAAGAAGCTACGAAAAGGGAAGAGAGCTCAGACCTTCAGAACAAAAGTAGTAACCTCTTTCACACCGTCATAGTCTTTTTTAGATGCAGAACTCGCGATTAAGGCCTGAGCAACAGAACATAAGGCTTAATACCATCGCTCACAAGTCAACTATCTCAGTGAATTATAGCCCAAATCTCTAGGTATGAAAACCAAGTTGACAATCTAATACCTGTCCAGATGAAGCTAGTGCATCTGTAAGCATCGATACCGCCAACCAAACTTGCATGCATATCTGATGTGCGGCCATCGCAAAAGTTCCTTGACGAGCCGCCATTGACGTGGCAACAGTCATGGTCATGAGCACTGACAGAGTCCTTCCAAGAACAAATCCACCTATAAATCAATTGGACGGTTTAGCAATTTAGATACTTACAAGTCCTTTCCATGTTGAATGGACCTACATTTTCAATTGCCTCTAAATCACAAAATGCTTGGCAATTTGCAAAAACATGAATCATATCCAGAGTGCGAGTAAAGAAATAACTAAGTTTTGGAAATGTGAAACTGTTCTCCACAGATCACTTAACGCCTAAGATATTTCATGAACTATATGAGGCTCTTAAAATAGTAAGGGTGATTGGAGCAAGCAGATTACATCAATAAGTCCCATAAGTGAGAAGACTTTTGCCTGCATACCAGATTTTAGGTAATCGCCAAACTTTAGTGAGCCCATCTTTGGAGGAAGTAGTATAACTCTTTTGTTCAAACGCATAATCATTAAAATGGTAACAGTGTACCTGAGAATAAGACGGAAGTGGTTTAGCAGGATGTTAAGCAAAAAAGAAAAAAAAAAGCTGAAGAAAAAGAAGAAAAATCTATAGATACATACTGGGATATTACGCTAGAGATTGCTGCCCCGGCTACACCCATCCTGAACTGGTACATAAACAAAGGGAACAGAAATACGGCCAGAAAATTACCAATACCTACGACATGAAAATCAGGGAATGAGTGAACCAATGGACATCGAGAAATAATTGAACGTTCTTAGACTATGTCAAAGAATGCTAACCTAAACAGTAGACTGGAGTTTTTGTATCCTTGAACCCACGGAAAATGCCTTGAAGAGCTAAAGACACCACATACGCAGGAGCGCCAAGCGCTCTAAGGATAAGAAACTGCCGTGCAGGGATGAACATTTCTGACATCTGTGACCGAACATGGATTTATCAGCACATATTTCTCTCGAATCCTCAATGCATAGTAGATTATAAGCTCTACTTGGACCAAACTTACAGATTGAACACCCATCAACCTTAAAAAAGGTCCAGATGCCAAAGACAAAGCCAGTGCCTCGAAGACACCAATGCCAATGGCTAACACTAGCGCTGTTGACACTGAAGATAACTGCTTCCTTTCTGCTAAACCTTGACTATCCTCTGTAAATCCATTCAAATAGATATAAGGCTGGGAAAATTTGAGAAACAAAAGAAATAGGGTATTATTGATGTCAACCTGAGGCTAAATCTTCAGCGGCAACCTTAGCAATATCTTCAGCGACAAAAGAAGTGGAAACGCTGAGGAGTGGAACGTTGAAGAGCTTTGATATGGTATTAAAGATGGACATGGAAACGGCAGCCGAACCCAGCTCCACAGATCCTGCAAAATTCAAGAGAATGAATCTTGGAAACTGTCAGAACAAGCTCGTCCGTGGTAAATCACGACAAGGAGAACTAACATACCGAGCCTTCCAATGTATGCAGTCTCCATGAGCTGCGTGAAAGGATCTATAGCCTGTCCAGCAATGGCAGGAAGAGAGAGCATGACGAGTTCTCGTTTGAGATCCACAGGACGTGAGTTTCCACCATTGACCTCCCTAGCAAGGAAAGCATTATTACATAGGCAAGAGCCGTGAAGGTAGATGCGAAAGAGTGTCAAAGGGATAACGCAACACCTCGGGCAGCCTTACGGGAGTTTATCCAGAGAAGCGGTAGAGTCATCTTCTTCTCCAAGCTCGACAAGACCACAGGCAGGGTTAAGGTGGCTCTTGCGACGAGTGACAAATGAAGACACCGAGTGTGGGTTGGTGTGAAGGGCGCATTTCTGGGGGCAAGAGGCTTCGTTTATCCCAGAGATTGGTAGAAAGCATCTTTGCTTTTTCACTTTGGCAAACCTATTTGTCAAGGGCGGCGATACTTGATTCCCACCCACTAATCTGGCAGTGGACTCCATCTTTCCTACCTAAGATTCCTCTGTTCCTCTACAGAGCAACAAAGACGAGTAAAAACGTAATCGCAAACCTAAGTTCCCGTTCTTTCGAGCAAAAAAAAAAGGAAAGAAAAATCGAATAACTGTGCACCAGTAACGAAACGATGGCGACGGAAACTAGTTTCTTACCAACAAAAAAGACTGATACTCTACTAGATAAGTGGAAATGGCAGACAGAAACGAAGGTACCTAACATACGGAGCGATAAACTCCAAAAAACAGAGAAAGAGAACTGTGAAACTCACGGAGATAATCGGCAAGCTTGATACTTGAGAAGTTGAGATCGTCTTGGAAGCAGAGAGAGAGAGAGGTGCGGGGGGTTCAATCAGGGGTTAACCGCTCGTTGCCGGAGCAAAGGCGGTTTCTGTTTTGGTAGATGGGCCCTCTAAACACGCTCAGTGAAAGCCCATTAAGGCCCGCTAAAATCAGCACGTGAGTAGTTATTTGCCTTCACTTTCTGTCCAAACCAAGTTGCACGCACCCAGACGATGCATTTTGCGTTGGTGCGGGTCGGTCCTCTTCATGCATTCAACGCTTTTTTATCATAAATTATTATTCTTTTAGTTTCTATAAAAAAAATAACCACATTAATGTAATAATATAATTAGTCTCATAGTCATATTCTCCATAACAAAAGACTTATTCTTCTATGTGTTTTTATCCTTACATGTGATCATGTATTTGAAGATGTTCTTATTCAAAACCAAACTTTCTAATAATAGTTTTCGTCCAGTTGTCTATAAAAACAAAGATAAAACATTATTTAACTTACAAATTCTTACATGAATTAGTCTTGTCTAAATAAAATTAATAATTATGGTAAGTTTATTTTTAGAATTAAAACCAGTACAGAAATGCGACAATTTCAACTAAATGGATTCAGGATAAGAATGCAAGCAAGTCAAACAGCTAATTAATAAAAAGAATAACAATATAAATATCAGTTAGAAAAGTGCGGGAGATTCGGTGATTAAAAATAAAAATACAAAGTTGCTTTTTTCTTCTTTTTTTTGTAATTGTGTGTTTATTTGTTTGCGATTAGTTTGGAGTTTGTCCATAGTTTCTCGGCAACCAACTTCTCGTCTGCCTAAACAACGTCATCGAAAAATGGCGTCGTGTGTCTTCTTCTTCCGCTTCTTCGTTTTGCACACTCTCCTTTCCATTTCTCTTGTTTTCTTCATATTCTTTGTAGCCTCTCGCGTACGTACATACGTTTCTCCAGCGTCTGTTTGTCTGTTTGTCTGATTGTCTCTCTGTGTGTAAATGGCGTCTTTAAATACGAAGTCGAAGAAAAGGGATTATGGCGCTGAAGCCGACAAGAAAAAGCTGGTCATCGCAGGAATCAGGCACCAGTTACTGCTTCTCCTTCGCCGCCGTCACCGTCTATTTCCTCTGGTCTCTGCGGTCTCTGGCTTTCTCCTCTTCATCCTCCTCTTCTCCTTTTCTTTCTTTGATCCTCCTCCCGTGATCCACCCCTCACCACTACGCGTACGTTTACATTCATTTCAACATAATAATGTATACACAATCCTCCAGGTGGTCGGAATATCTTTCTATAGTCGTTTCATTTCTCGGTTTTGCTTCTTGTTGCTTTCAGAGGACCAATCAAGTGGCCGTGGAACCCAATTCAGATCCCACGACGCAGCTTCTTGTACCCGTACGTAAAACTCTTTTAACTTCGATACATTAATACCGGATTTTTTGTAAAGACCTGTTGATCATTGTGTAAACTCAGGAAAATGGCGGAAGATCGGATCGCCACTTATGGAGCTCGAAATTTTCAAACTCCTACTATGGCTGCAGCAATGCCATTGGCTCCTTTCAAGGTACGTAACGTACCCTTAAACATTTTGTTGAACCTTTTTCTTTTCAGTACTGCAGAGAAGCTTTTCCTCTCTTTGAATCAGCTGATGATTTCGTAAGGTTATTGCAATGGTGACAGTTTTGGATAAGACAAGTCAAACGGATCGATATTTACTCATCGCTACAAGCGGAGGCTTAAACCAACAGCGAACAGGGGTGAGTTTCTTGTCACTGATATTATGCTAGCTGCTCGGAGGCGGTTTCTTTCTGATTTTGGTCTACTGCAGATAATAGATGCTGTGGTTGCGGCTTACATCCTAAATGCCACTCTTGTGATCCCCAAACTGGACCAGAAATCCTACTGGAAGGACACCAGGTCATGTTCTGTCCTGCCCCTCTCTATTTTCCATTTAAACGACATCTGTTTTGTTTTGTTGGTTCTTCTAACACAAAACTTCTTTTGGTGCAGCAACTTTGAAGAGATATTTGACGTTGATTGGTTCATTTCGCATCTCTCCAAAGATGTCAAGATCATCAAGGAGCTTCCTCAAGGAGAAGAGTCAAGACTCATTGGTCTACAGTCCATGCGTGTCCCCAGGAAGTGCACACCTTCTTGCTACCTGCAGCGTGTGTTGCCCGTTCTTAATAAGAAGCATGTCGGTTATATTACTCCAAAACTAAGTTGGCCTCGTAACATGATATACGATTGCTCATCAGCTGCAACTTTGATGTTTCAGGTTGTACAACTCTCCAAATTCGATTACAGGTTATCCAACAATCTGGATACAGAGCTACAGAAGCTGAGGTGTAGAGTAAACTACCATGCGGTGAGATATACAGAATCTATCAACAGAATGGGCCAAATTCTGGTTGACCGGATGAGAAGCAAAGCCAAACACTTCGTTGCCCTTCATCTCAGGTATCACGAATTTTCTCATATATCTTAGAGAGAAAGGAGCGTTTTGAAGTATATGATCAAATGGTGCATGTTGGTTCTAGGTTCGAACCTGATATGCTGGCCTTCTCCGGATGCTATTACGGGGGAGGTCAGAAAGAGAGGCTTGAACTCGGAGCTATGAGAAGAAGGTGGAAAACATTACACGTGAGGAAGGAGCTTGCTTACTTTGATTACCATACTGATATATGTAGGAACTCTTCATTAACGCTAACAAATTGTGCAGGAGGCAAACCCTGACAAAGTACGGGAGCACGGGAGGTGTCCCCTGACGCCAGAGGAGATCGGTCTGATGCTCAGGGGCTTAGGTTTTGGGAGAGAGGTTCACCTGTACGTTGCATCGGGCGAGGTATACGGAGGGGAGGAAACACTGGCACCATTGAGAGCTCTGTTTCCAAATCTCCATACAAAAGAGACATTGACTTCCAAGAAAGAACTGGCTCCGTATGCGGACTTCTCTTCACGCATGGCTGCTCTTGACTTCATCGTCTGTGATGAGAGCGACGCATTTGTCACCAACAACAACGGCAACATGGCTAGGATCTTAGCTGGACGAAGGTATATACATAGTAGCGTCTCTTAAGATCACTTGTTCACACTCTCTTCTCTAATAATTCAAATGGTTTTTTTTTTCGTGTGCGCGCAGGAGATACTTGGGACACAAAGTGACAATCCGTCCAAACGCTAAGAAACTCTACAAAGTCTTCACAAACAGACACAACATGACATGGGATGATTTCTCATCCAAAGTCCGGAGATATCAGACAGGGTTCATGGGGGAACCAGATGAAATGAAAGCAGGAGAGGGAGAGTTCCACGAGAACCCGACCTCCTGCATTTGTCGAAAGGTCGATGAAAAAGCAAAACATGTAAAAGAGGACGAGCATGACTCATGGCCAGGGGAGTACTCGGACATTGGCAATGTCCCCATGGCCACTAGAAGCGATTTTGGATCAATCAGAAGTTGATGAAGAGATATTCGCAGACTAATCTTCTCTTTTTCGTTTGTTTCACCTCCCTCTTTTATGCATGAATCAGCATTCTTTTATCAATAGAGAAATTCTTTGAGATAAAAAAAAAATTTGTAATATGTCATTTAAGTTGCAAAGGTTACAGGTAGAAAGAATGGTAGTCCTGTGTACATATATATATATAGACCTCCTTTGTACATACATATAATGCATCCCTTAATCTTTAGTAGTCCTCTTGTGTTCTTGTAGAATCCCAGTTAATCAAATAATAACGAACGCCTGATTCATGATATAAGGAGAGCTCTTGAGCTTCTAAAAGAAAAGGAGAGCAAGTCAGTTCCAGATGTGATCTTCGCATGGATCACAGCCTTCCTGAGCGATGTCGGTGATCTGAACGCCGGCGTCATAGATCTTGCCGGCTTCCCAGTTGGCCGGGAGAACCCTCTCAGACCAGAGCGTTTTGCCGTCGTAGCCAGCAGTGACGACGAACCTGAACTGAAGGGGTCCAGTGGGTACTTTGTCAGTGACCCAGACGGCTCCGTGGCTTCTGGTCATGTAACTCCAGCGCGAGGAACCAACCTGAGCAATGTCGATGGCTACGACTTCGGTTTGGCCTCCTTGGTACAAGAGCTTTATCGCCAAGTAGTTTGGCTTTTTGCTTGATTCTTCAACTCTCACATTCAACTTCTTCTTGTTTCCGTACTCGCAAGGAACTCTGTTTTTATCAACTTTTGTTATTACTCTCTTAGTAAAGCGAAAAGAAAGTAGAAGATAATTTGAAACTGAAGTTTTCACGAACCTCTGGTACTGAATGTCGACAATGCCTTGTCTGAGAAGATCTCTGTCAGCGCCAACAACAGGTTTAGACATGGCCCTAAAGGCTCTGCTGCTGAGGACAAGATCGGTCTGGTTGCTCTTGTTCAGGTCGGTGACCATCACCGTGGTTCCTTTGGTGCTGCAAAGAGTCGGGTTGAGGCATCTGACCTGGAAGCAAGCTCCGCAGCCGGCGCCATCTTTGTAGATGGAAGGCACGGCGGCGGCGATGTGACCGGCGAAGAAACCCGTAGCCATAGAACCATAAGAACAAGCTCCGGCTGCAAGGCGTAGAAGAAGCAAGACACGGATGAGAAAAGAAGAAAACAGTCAAGAGTCTTATTACATACGAGGAGAGAGGGAGGAAAAGATTGATTACAGGAGAGAGCAGAGGCAGAGGAGAAATAAGCAGCCTTAGAGCGGTGAAGACAACGGTCGCAGGCGTCAACGGAGAAGGAGAAGAGGAGCACGACGAAGAAGAGAAAGCAGCCTCCCATTTGTTCTTTACTCTGTTTGGCTTTTCTTGTCTGTAATATAATAGAAATATCAATGTGAGCAGAATAATAGTTGGGAGGGAGAGTTGGGGATGCGATGAGAAGAGAGGAGAGAAAGGAGAGTGTAAATAAATAGTGAAGAGGAATGGAGTGTATGCCAGCTCAGCATCTCAACACATACACGTCATAGATTAGACTAGAATGGAAACAGCTGGCTGGCGTTAGGTGTATGCTATCCTCCACAACTCTTCAAGTACGCGTTTTGTTTGTGGAATTCATCTCATTCCTTGACATCGACATCGACATCTTTCATCTTCAGATTACATGAGTTGTGTCCAAAATATCTTCGGTCACTCGTCATATTTCTTTATTATTATTATTATTTTTAACTCAAAAGTAACAAGAACCTACTCAGAGTGTGAATAAGGGTTGGATGACGTGGCATTGCACCGACTCTTTGCATCACAGCTGTGCCCCTTTCTCTTCCTCGGGCCTTGTACATGTCGGCTTCTTGTTTTTTCTTTTTTTTTTTCTTTTCTAGCCAAAATCACACTCTTTCCTTCACTTCTTTAATGGTATATAGAAGAAAGAGATCAAAATTTCTTATTACAAAATATCCCATTCAGTATTACTCCTGATCTCTGATACGCGCTTTTCAATTAGGTATTGGTTCATTTTCTGATTTCGTATTTTTGTGATTACTCTCTCTTTAGGCGACATCTGTAATCTTCAGAGTAGTGTGTATTTAGAAAACTTTACCAAATATGCATAGTTGTTTTGTTTTTTTCTAATATAACTTAACTTAATACTACATAATAAACTATAAATATGTAGTTGATTACCATCAACGCACTAGCATATATATAAAGCTAATTATTACTTTCAGTTTAATAATATATAGAGAGGGAGAGAGACAAAACTTTGGGAACGAGGGGAAAGATAAGAACAAATTCCAAAGTGTTGGATGTATGCCATTGCTAATGTTACATTCCAAACCTAAATTTCACTTTCTTTCTTTCTTTCTTTTCACCTTTCCACTTGCCTTTTGCTTCACACACGTTTTTGTATTATTATTTTATTGATTGGTTAAGAGATAAGACAATGAAGAACTTCTCTAACCATGCATTTTTACTTTGTTTATTTCATTATTCTTCCATTTCTTTTGTTCTCTTGAGAGTAAATCATTCCCTTTTTGGGCTTTATAAATCCCCGTTGTTGGAATTGAAGTAAATCAAAAGCAAATGGGAAGCAGGTACAAGAACCAAAAACAAAAAGATTACGTTTACGTTCATAACAACTCATTTTCCACTTAAGTCTTAACATAATTAATAACATAATAATAATATGATGTATATTAGAATAATAATATGATGTATAGTATTATTGTTTTTTTTTGGTACGATATTATTATTGTTATTATCATTTTCTACCGGTGTTCTTGTTATTCTGTTATAAGTTTGTTTGTTAGAATAATATAATGATTAAAAAGGCAATGAAACCTCCAATATTCAATAGATTGATAACCAAGAAACATCCATGTGAGAACAACTCTGTCGCATCCACGGCATTGATTACGACATGTGAAGATATCTTCATACTCTTCTCTCTCGATCGCTTTTGTGTTTCATTGTCGGAGTTAATACAAACGTATAAGATAAGAAGAGAAGTCCAGTGACGTGAGCGTTAAACGACCAATGTTAGGCTTTTAGTTTTCCTATGCTCATTGTTTTTATGTAAGCCCATCGTCCGATTCGGCCCACTTTATGTAGCATTCAAATTCTTCCAAATTTGTTACCAGTACTTTCTGCTCTCTTTCTTGGATAACGTGGACCGCCCACACCGACCATCCGTTGGTCGGCGAAACGCAGAGTATTCGGACATGTACTATGCTATTATATTATGCCTTATAAAAACACCAAAACATTGTTCCGATCAAAGCTGTGGACATTAAATATAGACTTGTTAGTACAGTTTTCCGGCAACACCTCGGTTAATCGTGAATTCGTGAATTTAGACCATTTCCATCGGCGTATAAAGACAAGGTATTTATAATATGTAGAATAATAAAGAAATTAAAAAGTAAGAGAGAGGTTGATGATAAACAGAGACCGTATGTGTAATCAGAAACAGTGAAAAATGTTTCTGATCCTGTATTACCAAATGTCACTTGCTAAATACACAGCTTTTTTTTTAAAAATTAAATTTAAATAACTAATAAAAAGATAATAAAAATATTAATATTCAATTGTTTAAAGACCCAAATGACTCTCTTTATCGATGAAGATACTCTTAATGCTAATTAATTACTACAGTGTTAATTAGCTTGTAATTAATATAAAAACGAAAAAAAAAAACAAAAGCAGAGGTAGTGGTGACGAGGTCGAGCTACTATAAGTAGAGTGTTGCTAGGCTATGAATGACTCACCAGCTTGTTAAGCAAAGTCTCATTGGCAGTCAAAAGTGCATAATTTTTGGTGTTGAATAGATGGCAGATCATCCTCGTTCTAGTGAGCAGCAGGAAGCCGATGCCGCAGCTTCGAAAGGCTGTGGGATGTTCGACTTTCTCAAGAAGAAACCCGAGGATGTACCTTCCTCCGAGAATGCCGATGTGACCAAGGAAAACAAGGAAGAGGAGAAGCCTTCTCTGGCTGAAAGACTCCACCTTTCTGACAGCTCTGTAAGCTTATAGACACATTTGTACTTAAAACTCTATGATAAATGTTAATGTAACAATACTTGTTGTTTGACGATGTCATATGTATCCACTGTCCAGTCATCAAGTGACGAGGAAGCCAGTGAAAATGGGGAAAAAAAGGAGAAGAAGAAGAAGACGAAGAAAGAGAACAAGGAAGATGCTGTAGACCAAAGTGAAGCAGAGGAGAAGAAGAGCATCGTTGAGAAGATCAAGGAGAAGTTTCCTGCAGCTAAAGGCCATGACGAAGCCAACAAGCCTGCGCATGAGGATGGGAAGGAGAAAGGGTTTATGGAGAAGATGAAGGAGAAGCTTCCCGGAAGTCACCATGGAAAGCCTGAACCTGAACCTGATCATGAAAACAGCAAGGAGAAAGGGTTTATCGAGAAGATCAAGGAGAAGCTTCCTGGTCATACCAAGCATGACGACGACGATGAGAAGAAAAAGGAAACCTAGTTAGTTAGACCCTTTTGTACTTTTGTTTTCAGTACTTGTTTCTTCATCTTCTTGTATTCGCCACGTCCTCGTGTCAGTGAAATGCAAGCTTTTCAATTTAATAAATAATTCACTTTCGCCGTACCGGAACATTACATATTTAATGGATACCGGCATACCGTTTAGGTTTAGGTTTAGGTTTTAATGTTTGTGCTTTGTAAAGAATCATAAATATAAGGGTTTAAGAATGCTCGATGGTTCAAAATGGACATAGACTAGTTTTATTTTATAGCATGAAGGCGGGGTTTTAACTGATTTTGGAGATGGTCGCATGGGTTATAGACCAACTGGTTATATATAAATAAGTTTGGGCCGGGAAAAGAAGGCCGAAGAAAGGCCCGTTTAATATCACGGAAAAAGGGAAAAGTCAAAAAGCCATGCACGGAGAGGACGTGTACGAAATGAGGAGAAAATGAGAGAGACGATTTCATCTCTCAGAGCCCTCACGGGAATAAGAAGAATACAGAGAGACAGACAGTCTGTGACTTTTGTGTGTTTCCAGCTGCCATAGCTCTCTTCTTCTTCTAGTGGGTCCCGTCCCGTTTACTCCCTCACGCGTTCATGCAGTTGGTATCGGATCATATATACTAAGCTCATTTCGTTTTGGGTATTTGAAAACGAAACTAGATTATGAACTAAAAATTTTTGAAAGTGAAAGGACGACACAAACCTTGACTGAGTTAACAATCCAACAATCAAAGTAAGGTCAAAACCTTAAACACGATACAATGAGCTGGCCACCAATCACTCGTTCATATTTGCCGGACAATTTGGGTTTTTATTTGACTGATTATGATGTTGACTGTTGAATTGTTTTATATACATTATTTAATATAAAAAAAAATAAACAATGTGTAATCTAATCGTACAAATCATGTAAATTATGAAATTTCCTGCGCCGTCAAGCCAATCCAACTCAGCAACAACATATACGCGCTTAATTGACCCACCTCACAGTTTCGTTTTGTCTCTTTCTGCAATCATCAACGATCTCGTTTTAGTTACTGATCTGTATGTTATTATATGATAAAATGTATAACATGCAAAAATTGTGTCAGCCGAAAAAACAAACTACGTTATCGATCCAACTGATATTCAAATCAAGGCAGCTTCAACGTAATGCAACAGTGAGCATTTCATTGTGTGGCGTGGCCGGTTTAATTTTCTATGAATTAAATAGTCACCTCCCAAAGGCCAATTAAATTTTGCTATATATAAAATAATTAATGAAGAGGAAGTAGGTGGGGCCTTATATTACAAATTGTAAGAAAACACGGAATTAGCTTATTGGAAAGCTTGCTTCCCGTTGGACTTTAAATACGTCACCGAGTCATTGTTCGGTTACTACGAACTCCAAAACTCACATTTCAACCTTTTTCTTCCTTGTCATCCTCCCCATCATCATCAAGTATCAGAGATCTATCTAACTAGAGGCAACTGAGAGTATGGGGTGGAGGCTAAATGGCGGCGTTTGGACAATCGTGACCATGATGATCATAGTTTCTTTTGTTCAAGCTGAAGATCCCTACCGTTTTTTCGACTGGAGGGTCACTTACGGCAACATTTATCCACTTGGCATTCCTCAAAGGGTACATTTTCTTCCGAGATTAAGAATATCGCTTCTTATGTGTATTTTGTTTGATCATATCTACTTACGTAGATTTAAACACACGCAATAATATGTACACGTACGCAGGGAATCCTGATAAACGGACAATTTCCTGGACCGGAGATTTACTCAGTCACCAATGACAATTTGATCATCAATGTTCACAACGATCTCGACGAGCCATTTCTCTTGTCTTGGTAAATATCTATCGATTTCCCCTTCTTTAGCTAGTTCCCACTTTTTAAAACAATTTTTAACCCCCATTCATCATATACAACATGAAAGCTTGTGTTTCTCATAGATTTGTATATGTCTATGATTAATATGAAGAAATAAAAAACAATCCACAGGTCGTAACATCGATACATATTGACGAGATTGTTGTGTATGAAGGCCCATCCCATTACAATTTTTTTTTTGTGTGTGTTTAACCTTGCCATCCCATTGCAATTTAAATAAAAAGCTTTAGTTATAGTATTAGAAGAAGCTTTAATTTGCATGCACATGTGCCGTTTCTTCCTACATATAATAAATTTTGTTAATTAGTTGGGTATTATATATTAGTGAACACGTCAAGTTTTCATTCATGTTAATCGTAATACGAACGATTTAACAAATACAACATACAAAAAATGAAGGAACGGAGTACAGTTGAGGAAAAACTCGTACCAAGATGGAGTGTATGGGACGACTTGTCCAATCCCACCGGGCAAGAATTACACTTATGCTATCCAAGTGAAAGACCAGATCGGTAGTTTCTTCTACTTTCCTTCCCTAGCCTTTCACAAAGCCGCTGGTGGTTTCGGTGGCCTCCGTATCCTCAGCCGCCCTCGCATCCCCGTCCCTTTCCCTGAACCCGCCGGAGATTTCACCTTCCTCATCGGTGATTGGTACTCTCGCCATGACCACAAGGTACATTTCTTTCATTCTTAACTAGTTCTAGCACTACGTATCTGTCACATGATATAATTGGCGCTAACCATAAATAATTAATATTGAGTGCACTTGGTTTAGACGTTGAAGGCACTTTTGGATAGAGGACACAGGCTACCCTTGCCTGATGGGGTTTTGATCAATGGCCATGGAGTCAGCTTTTCTTCTTCTCTCACCGTCCAGAAAGGTTCATCTTAATTGAGAAACTCGCAAACTACTTTTTATTAATTAAGAGCATTCTCTCATCACTTTGGTGGACGTGTATTTAATAGGTAAAACGTACAGATTCCGAATATCGAATGTTGGACTCCAACACTCGTTGAGTTTTAAAATACTAGACCATCAGATGAAGCTTGTTGAGGTCGAAGGAACCCACACGGTCCAGTCAATGTATACCTCATTGGATATTCACGTTGGTCAGTCTTACTCTGTCCTGGTCACCATGGACCAGCCTGAGAAAGACTATTCCATTGTCGTTGCCACGAAATTTGCCGCAAAGAAACTCCTAGTCGGATCCACTCTCCACTACGCCAACTCGAGACAGAGCCTCTCCTCTGCTTCTATCTCTGCTGGAGGACCTGCCGATGAACTAGACTGGTCAATCAAACAAGCCAGGTCCATAAGGACCAACCTGACAGCGTCTGGGCCAAGGCCTAATCCTCAAGGATCGTACCATTATGGTCAAATCAAAATCTCTAGGACTTTAATACTAGAAAACTCAGCAGGCATCGTGAAGAGGAAGCAACGTTACGCCATAAACGGCGTGTCGTTTGTCCATGCGGACACTCCGCTGAAGCTGGCGGATTACTTTAAGATCAGCGGTGTTTTCAAAGTAGGAAGCATCCCTGACAAGCCGAGAAGAGGAGGGTTAAGGCTGGACACAGCAGTGATGGGAGCAAACCATAGGGCGTTTGTTGAGATAGTCTTTCAAAACCGTGAGAAGATCGTCCAGAGTTACCATCTTGATGGATACAGCTTCTGGGTTGTCGGGTGAGAACAATAGCTAAATGGTCATGCTATAGTGAGGATATATATATGTATATATATATGATTTTGTGAATGCGTAGAGTATAACCTCTGTGAGTTGTCCACAGGATGGATAGAGGAACATGGTCACATGCGAGCAGACGAGAGTATAACCTCAGGGATGCTGTTTCTCGCTCCACTACTCAGGTACCTAAACTTTAGCTCTCAATATTCTCGTTTAGATCTTTTTTATAAAAAAAAAAAAAAAAATCTGAAATTAAGTTGACATGTACGTTTTTGCTGTTTTAATAGGTGTATCCAGAATCCTGGACAGCCGTATATGTAGCATTGGACAATGTGGGGATGTGGAATTTAAGGAGCGAGTTCTGGGCAAGGCAATACTTAGGTCAACAGTTCTACCTTCGAGTTTATTCTCCGGTTCATTCGCTTAGGGATGAATACCTTTTGCCCAAAAATGCTTTGTTATGTGGTCGGGCCTCAAACAGACAGACTCCATAGATCCTAACGCTATACCGCCAACTTAACCCGTTCTTGAGTGGATGGATGATGGATCAACCAATACTATTTCGGATTATACACTATCTATTTGGAAAATAAATAGACGAGATATTCCTTATGCATAATTCTACTTCAAATAGCTTCATTCTTTGTATTTCTTAAATATAAAAATTTATGATGTACGTAGTATTTGTAATTTTGAAAGTTTATTCTCTTTTTCTTGTGTAAAATCTAAAGACGAAACAATTCTGTAATGCTCTAAGCAAATACCTGAAGTTAATTAATTACCAAGTACATATTATTTCGTTAATATATATTGTTATGGATTTCTTGAGAAAGATATACTGATATAGGGGTTTTGTTGCAAATATCCTTTTTCCTGGTCACTAAAAGCAATTTGTTATGTTTCCGACTCCCCTTTTTATAAAAGAAAAAACATTACATTTGATTAATTTACAGACAAGAGTTGGAGCAGACAGAGAGAAAGCGAAGAGGGTTTGAGTCAGACGAGGATGGAGCAGAGTAGCGGGAGACTGAACCCCACACAGCCCAAGGCCTTGGCGACGCCTTCGAGCCTTGTCGGGAGCATAGTCGAGAAAGGCATATCGGAGAACAGGCCGCTGCCGCCCAGACCCACCCTTGTACCCTTTCCGGTGGCTCGTCATCGTTCTCACGGACCCGTAAGACAAATTCCACTGAGGGCTCTCTTTCGTCTTGTTGCTATTCGAGATTGTTGATTTAAGCAAAGGCTTCTTCTAGCTTCCTTTGCATAACAAGTCTTACATGTTTGAATTTGTAGCATTGGTCTCCGAACAGAGCCCAACCTAAAGCTTCTAATCTAGAGCAGGATGATGACAACGACGAATCAGACGAAGAAGAAGAAGACGAACGTTTCATGAATGCAGACTCCATTGCCGCTTTTGCTAAACCGCTTCAAAGAAAGGAGAAAAAATCTATGGAGCTCAGCAGGTGGAAAGCTATGCTCTCTGAGGATGATCCCACATCCACACATAACACACGTGAATCAAGGAAAGCCAACAAGGCTGCTATCAGGGCCTTTTCACCTGAAGCTGCGACCACTATCCCCATGGACGTGGATCACTGCCGCACTCTACTCCCTGAGAAAAGCCAAGCTTTTTCTGAGCAAGGAACATTTAGAAGGAACCCGGGGTGCCAGGGAAAGACTTCTTTCAACGCCTCCTCTCCTCCCCTTGCTCTTGCTTCCTCCGGATCGAACGGACTCGGACCTAGACAGGCGTCTTCCTCTCTTGAGAGCGAGATTGATGAAGAGAACAATGCACGGTTGCAGGCAATGTCACATGAAGAGTTTGCAGAGGCACAGGCTGAGTTGTTGGAGAAGATGGATCCTGCATTACTAGCTATTTTGAAGAAACGAGGCCAGGACAAACTTAAGAAGCGAAAGCATTCTGTGCCGGGGGTTTCCAATGCCAACGAGGACACTAAGAGTTTAAGAACCGAGGGTCATTTTGTCAGGCCTGATATTCATTCACGAAACAAGTCTAGCGCTGTTACTTCATCTGCCTCTCAAGTGTCTGCAATACCAAAAGAAACAAGTCTAGTTCAAAATTCACTGCGACCCCAAGGCTTCTTGTGGGATACATGGACCGAGAGGGTGGAGGCAGTTAGGGACTTGAGATTTTCTTTTGACGGGAATGTCGTTGAAAATGATGTTGCCCCAGCGGCTGAAACTGGTGAGTTGATCAATACAACTGATACTGATGACCAAATCTTATGCTTCTTGCTTACACATTTGAATTTACAGGTGAAAAGTGGTCTGGCTTTGGATCTGCCGCTGAACGCGATTTCTTGAGAACTGAGGGGGACCCTGGGGCAGCAGGGTACACCATCAAAGAAGCGATTGCACTCACACGAAGTGTGGTATGATTGCTGCATATTTTAATCCTGATGATAAAGAATGGCCAAATTTATTTTTGCTTCCATTTTGGCTTAAGCTGAAGAAAATTTGTAGGCTGAGACTGCGCTTTTACTCTATCATCGCTCATTTATTCTGTATCGATTGATATGTCAGATTTCGGGGCAAAGATGCCTTGCTTTGAATCTGCTTGCATCTGTACTCGACAGAGCTTTGCACAAACTTTGTCAGAACAGAATCGGCTACGTAAGGGACCAAAAAGATAAATCCACTGATTGGGGAGCCATCTGGGCTTATGCCCTCGGACCGGAACCTGAGCTTGTCTTAGCGTTGAGGTAAGATCCTGATGGGTGTAATGACATACTTATTTGTGAAGTTAACTCTCATATATCAAATATTGTTCGTCCTCATAAAAAAATGTTTCGTTTTTTTTTCCTTAAGGATGGCTCTTGATGACAACCATGCCTCTGTTGTTCTAGCATGTGTAAAAGTGATTCAGTGTCTACTGAGCTGTTCTCTTAATGAGAAATTCTTTGACATTCTGGAGGTTTTGTTGATTTTTCTCATTCCAAAGAAGTTATAGTCCTACTAGAACTTGAAACTATATGTTCAAAGTGATAATATACAATTCTGTTTCCAGAAAATGGGACCATGCGGAAAGGACATCTTCACGGCTTCTGTGTTCAGGAGTAAGCCGGAGATTGATCTTGGCTTCCTCCGTGGTTGCTACTGGAAGTACAGCGCTAAGCCCTCCAATATTGTTCCTTTCCGTGAAGAAATTATGGATGACGGGACAGAAGACACAGAAACTATCCAGAAAGATGTTTTTGTAGCCGGGCAAGATGTTGCTGCAGGTCTTGTCAGAATGGATATCCTCGCAAGAATTTATCACCTTCTGGAGGTGAGATCACTTTCTATATGTGTCAGCAGGGGAAATCATTCTCGTCGTGTTGCTTAACCGGTGGCTTAGATCTGGTGTAATTTCTTATGTTCATGATTTCAGACAGAGCCAACATCACCGCTCGAAGACAGCATAATTTCTGTTACTATTGGGATAGCAAGACATTCTCCAAAATGCACAACTGCAATCTTGAAGTATCCGAAATTTGTGCAAACAGTTGTGAAAAGATTCAAGTTGAACCAAAGAATGGACGTGCTTCCTTCTCAGATCAATTCTGTTCGCCTCTTAAAGGTAATAATGATTCGCTCGTACATCATTATCTTGGGGTTGTCATGATCGTTTGCCTGCGATGCTTATTTTGACGAAACCTGATGATACAAGTTTGTTAAGCTATTATAACCTCTGGTTTCTTTTTCTTCTTTTACTTTCACTAAGGTGTTGGCCCGGTATGACAAAAGTACATGCATGGAATTTGTGAAGAATGGGACATTCAATGCGGTGACTTGGCATTTGTTTCAGTTCACCTCGTCTCTTGATTCATGGATGAAGTTAGGGAAGCAGAACTGCAAGCTTTCATCTGATTTGATGGTTGAACAACTCCGGTTTTGGAAGGTCTGTATCCAAAGCGGCTGTTGCATATCTCAATACCCAGAGCTATTCCCAGCTCTATGCATGTGGTTGAGTTGCCCATCATTTGAAAAGCTCAAGGAGAAAAATCTGATCTGCGAGTTTACTTCTGTGTCAAAGGAGGCTTACCTGGTCCTTGAGGCTTTTGCCGGAACACTTCCTAACATGTACTCACAAAACATTCGACGGAATGAATCTGGGGCTTGGGACTGGAGATATGTTAGCCCTATGATTGATACAGCACTGAGCTGGATAATGCTGGCCCCCGAATTACTCGAGTGGGAGAGAGGAATTGAAAGTGTCTCCGTGTCCACTACTTCCTTGTTGTGGTTGTATTCGGCTGTCATTCGTACAATTTCCAAAGTTCTTGAGAAAGTATCTGCCCACGGGGAAGAAGAATCTATTCCATGGCTGCCGGAGTTTGTTCCAAAGATTGGCCTCGTCATTATCAGGCACAAGCTTCTTAGTTTTTCCGTTGTAAGTAGGGGTGGAAAAGACCCTTCCAGGTGTTACTCGTTTATGGAATTTTTGTGTTTGCTAAGAGAACATTCTCAAGATGAAGAACTAGCGTTAGGTTCTGTGAGTTGCCTTCATGGGTTGACACGGGTCATCATATCCATCCAAAATCTGATAGAATCTGCTAGATCTAAGATGAAAACTCCTCCTCAGGGAAGCGTGTCCGTTAGAGAGGAGTCTGTTCTTGCAAATGGAATACTGACAGAGTCTCTTGGTGACTTAACATCTGCGTGGAGGTCTTTTAGAGATTCCGTTGCTTCAGAATGGCCCATCATGCAGTCCATTGAGCTACATAATCGAGGGGGCCTAGCTCCTGGTGTGGGACTTGGTTGGGGAGCTAGCGGTGGTGGGTTTTGGTCAACCAGAGTTCTGTTGGCGCAAGTTGATGCCGATCTTCTGAGTCTCTTTCTTAACATCTCTCAGATGGATTCGCAGAATGATCAGGGATCAGTTTTCTTGGTGGAGAAAATGAACTCCGCTTTAGCTATGTGCTTGATTGCGGGTCCAAGGGACCAGTTACTTGTGGAAAAAGCCTTCGACTATGTCCTTAGACCGCATGCCTTAGAACACCTGGCCTGCGGTATCAAGAAAAACATAACGTGTGAGTGGAGATGCAGTGAAGGAGATTATGATCGTATGAGCGATGTGCTGACTTCTCACTTCAAACTTAGATGGTTACACCCAAAGAGAAAATTTAAATCCGAGAATGGCGCCAGTGGGATAAGGAAAGGCGCAGTTGGTCTGGAGACTATTCATGAGGACGGTGAAATGCCAAGTTGCTCAACTGAGGACCAAAAATCAGACTCCCTGATCATAGAGTGGGCTCACCAGAGAATGCCCCTGCCTCCACACTGGTTTCTCAGCTCCATCTCAGCAGTCCCCGGTGGTAAAACCTCTGCAGAGGCACCAGAATCCACAGAGTTGCTTGAAGTCGCAAAAGCCGGAGTTTTCTTTCTTGCAGGACTTGAATCGTCGTCTGGGTTGGGATCGCTTCCATCTCCTGTTTTGAGTGTGCCGTTGGTTTGGAAGGTTCATGCTTTATCCAGCGTGTTGCTTGTTGGAATGGAGATCATCGAAGACATGAACACTCGGAACTTGTACAGTTTCCTCCAGGAGCTCTATGGAAAATTTCTTGATGAGACGAGACAAAGTGCCCGTGAGATTGATCTCCTGAGATTCAAGTCTGACATTTTCGAGAGTTACTCTACATTTCTGGAGATGCTGGTGGAGCAATATGCTGCAGTGTCGTATGGGGACGTACTGTATGGGCGACAGATGGCGACTTACTTGCATCAATGTGTGGAACCCTCTATTCGGCTTTCGGCATGGACTGCACTCTCCAATACCCATGTTCTTGAGCTACTGCCGAGTCTAGACAAATGCTTGGGAGAAGCAGAAGGTTACCTCGAACCGGCTGAGGTAATTTGCAAAAACAAAAGAAAAGAAAAAAGGACTAGTATATGTGTATGTAGTGTTGAACAATGGTAGCTAAGACGAATTGGTTGCTTGACAGGAAAACGAGGGAGTCCTTGAGGCGTACGTGAAGTCATGGACTTGTGGAGCTCTGGACAGAGCTGCGACGCGAGGATCAGTAGCCTTTACACTTGTTCTGCATCACTTGTCATCACTAGTGTTCCGCAATGGAGCCAAGGATAAGGAAGTATCCCTGCGGAATAAGATTGTTAAGTCTCTTGTGAGAGATTTATCAAGAAAGCAGCATCGCCAGGTAAATTGAAATATCTCAACTGTATTCCGTTTTGCAATCGTGATGAGTAAAAGGAATGATTGCTGAAACGGGAATGCAATGGTTTCAGGGGATGATGGTGGAGCTCTTGCGGTATAGTAGAAGGAGAGAAAAATCAGCACCGGAGCAGACGAGTGAGGAGGAGAGAAGAATGGAGGTGTTGAAGGAGGCTTGCGAAGGCAACTCGTCGCTCCTCTTGGAACTGGAGAAGCTCAAATCAGCCGCCTTTGGTGCAAGACGGTAAACGGGAGTGTGTGACATAACATTGGAGAGTAAGGAAAGAAAGTGTGTGCGACTTTTTGGTGGACAAGAGAAGTAGAGAAGAGAGAAAGGGGTGTAAATTAAGATCCGATTTTGGCTGTAAAACTGACAGCAATGTTGTTGTTAGGTTTTTCTCTGGGTCTTAAATCTTAATCTACAGAATGTCTCCATATGAAATGGGTTATCAAAATCCTGACAAGTCCAATAAACATTGGTCTGAGACAGGAATGCGACGAGTGTCCTAGAAATCACATGGGCGAGACAACAGGAAGCAAACAGTGTGCCGCACACTTAAACTTATTTTGATTTGACTAGCAAAAGTAATTTGTTTTTGCATTTTAATTTGATTGTCTAGACATAATTTATTATCGTTGGCCTCGAGGATAGAGATACAGCGACGCAATGCTGTTTAGCGCAACAGCGACTCCGTTGACGCCCCGCTTCAGTTGTTTTGTTCCGGAAAAAGCGTTTCCTCGACGGATGAGACTCTCCGGCGCAGCAGCAATTCGGTCATCATCTTCGTCGGCGTCGGCGTCGAACTTCGATCTGAGGACGTATTGGAGGACACTGATGACGGAGATCAACGGGAAGCTGGACGAAGCGATACCGGTCAAGTACCCAGAGGGGATCTACGAGGCGATGAGATACTCAGTCCTGGCAGAAGGTGCCAAGCGAGCCCCTCCTGTAATGTGTGTGGCCGCCTGCGAGCTCGTCGGCGGCGATCGACACGCCGCTTTCCCCACAGCATGCGCCCTAGAAATGGTTCCAAATTCATCTCTCTTTGTGGATTCTTGTTTGTTAGTTAGTTAGTTAGTTTGTTAGGATTTGAATGATGATGAATCAGGTCCACGCGGCATCGCTGATTCACGACGACCTCCCCTGTATGGACGATGATCCTGTCCGCAGAGGAAAGCCATCCAACCACACTGTGTTCGGTGCTGACATGGCCATTCTCGCTGGGGACGCCCTCTTCCCACTCGCCTTCCAGCACATCGTCTCCCACACCCCTCCCGACCTTGTTCCCCGACCCACC
>KE154496.1:643390-663825 GCA_000411075.1 Sisymbrium irio | reverse complement strand
TCGGCTCCACCGGTATGGCCGCAGGCCAGTACGTTGACCTCGAAGGTGGCCCCTTTCCTCTCTCCTTCGCTCACGAGAAGAAATTCGGCGCCATGGGGGAGTGCTCTGCCGTCTGCGGAGGTCTCTTGGGCGGTGCCTCCGATGATGAGCTCGAGAGCCTGCGATTGTACGGCAGAGCCGTTGGCATGCTCTATCACGTGGTCGATCACATCAGAGACGACCACCATGATGGCGATAACAAGAAGAGCTATGCCGCCTTCGTTGGATCAGAGAGGGCAATGGAAATGGCAGAGGAGCTAAGTGTCAAGGCCAAGAAGGAGCTGCAAGTGTTTCACAAGTATGGAGACGCCTCTCTTGCTCCTCTCTACAGCTTCGTTGACTACGCTGCCCACCCACATTTCCTTCTTCCCGTCTGATTATCCATGGGCCTCCTTCCCCACATGGGCCTTATTTTTGGGCTTTACGAGTATATGCGTCGTCTCCTCCGTCTTTTAATATGAACTGGATTATATATTATATATTGTTTGAATAAGTGTGTTTGCTTGCTGTCTCTGATCTCTAACAAAGAATAGTGTCTACTTCATTCAATCTTTTCCCTCTTTAGACGACGTCGCCAACTCTTCCTCTTATAAAATCAAGACCAAACCCAAGTCTATCTTCTTTCTTTCAAACTCTTTCCTCTATTAATGGGTGGCCATCTTATCCAATGCAATGATGAATACATCATATTCTAAATTTTTTATATACACTATCCCCACATCTTATACTTTCTTTCAAACAAAAATCACCAATCCCTTTCATGCGGAGTATCATTACACTTTTTATTGGATCCATGAGTTTTCCTAAGTAAAGTGTCATCAACTATCCCAACTTTTTTTTATCAATTTGCGAATTAAAGTCAAATAAATGGTTAGTCCACAAAAAAACATTTGATACGTTTTTTTTTTATCAAAAGAATATAGGATACACTACACAGACTAGTAAACAGGTTAAAATACACACACACACACAAACACATATATATCAATAAACCGCCTATTGTTAAACTATATATTTCCGTCCATCGCTTGCGCTGAATTAGCTAGCAGTTGATAGCTGAAAACTGAAACTATCAACTGGTAATTTTATATGTTTCGTGCTTTATTAATTAATTGCTTTTGAGTATAAGAGTTTTTTTCAGAAAAAAAACGTGTCGGCTTACAACTATAGATTAGGCACCACCATAATTTCATGTCTCGATTCAATGAAAATGATAGACACTTTCTTTGCGCTTTTTGTTTGTAAATAAATGGATCGAGTAGTACGAACTAGATAAATCGGGATCATATCTAGTGATTTATGTAAAAATAAAAACAAATTATATAGTTTGGCCGTTTCCGTTAACATGATCCTTGACCTACGTGTGTTAATTGATCATTAGGGTTATCGCGAAAATAATCAAAGTGTTTAAATATTCGTATTGTTTGGTGATAATATTTTTTAAGTGATCTGACATTTGTGTTTAGTGGTTGGGTCTTTAATATATCCTCTTGGTACTTAGTTGATCACCGTATAAATAATACACACATGTATCCCATATTTTGTTGCTTCATGGTATGAATATGATATGGTATACATATATAATAAGCTTGGCACGCAACCATACTATATACCATTATTTAGTCGATCTCACACAATGCTATGTATTAATAATATATACAACGAGATGTCTTACCGCTCGGTAGGTTGTTTGATTATAAATGTAGCTTTTACCAAATTAGTGTCGGTTTACCTTAACATCGCTATACAGGAACTTGTGAGAAAAAGTAGAAGAGCATCGGACAGGGCAACGTGGTAGATGATATTAAAACTAATTAAATGGAACAAAAAGAAGAAAAGGAAAGCTTATCAGTGAAAGAAATAGAGAGAAAAAGAAGTGATTTTGAAAAGAAAAATCAGATGGTGGACAGTAACTTTGAACGACAGTAACTTAGAACGGCGACAAGTCGCGGCTTCGCTGGCCGTCCCGCTTAAAAGACGCGACCCTTGGTGAGCGTAAAGGGACAACAGTCCACGTGGGATGAAATGCAACCATGTGCTGCCACATCATCGACATTGGGACCGTACCGAACAACCAATCCCATAGTAGTTACTATAATTAATTAGTCAGTTTACTAATCCTGATTACCGAATCAAAGTGGTTTATTCCTTTTCTGGCTGCCGCATCTTTACCCTCGGGTCAACTCCTTCCCTATTGATCATTAACATGGACTATTTTTTATATATCAAATCTCATTTCACAATATTTGAATTTTTTGGTTGGTCTTGTCTTAACTAGTAATCGTGTTCATTTATCTTTGTGCGGGCGTCTATTATCTCTGAGGAAAAAATAAATAATAATGTATCGTTGTGGATGTCTCAACTCCCCCAATATGACCAAACTCATATGGCATGGCCATTGCATTGCATTGCGACTAACTGCTTAATAACCGTGATATACGTGGGTGTTTAATAATCGTATAAACAAATGCTATAAATGTAAGTGCTGCATGCTTCTCCAATATTGATTTTACAATATATATAAAAAAATATGCGTCTTTTTGTTTGTGGGTCAACAAAATAAGCGTCTTTAACTATAGTTTTAGAGTACGCTACTTCAAATTATTTGATAGAAGATATAGAATGCATTATTATAAGACCATATTGACATTTTTATTATATACAAGGCGAGCAGCCATGAACCACGTGGTATTCCATTAATTATGTATTAGGTTTTTTGTAATCATACAGCTTTTGATCACAGTATATATATTGGCTGCACACTCGTGAAGACGAATATGCTAATATATATACCATTATAATTTTATAATGTTCCCGTAAATTGCCATTTATTTACGTGCGTGCGTTGGCTTAATCATATCCTAATTAATCACACCCACAAAAAGATGGTGTGCATGCATATATGAAAATTTTAATGCAAACACATTATGCATTTCAAGACTTTATATTGTTTAATGCAAACGAGCTTAATTAGTTTAGGGATAAGTTATAGCTTATGCTGTTGGTCGAAGCGTTTGGACTATAATGTCTCCAAACATGAGGGAGTCGTCACATACGAGTAAGACGTTTATGTCTATGGGCCCTGTTTTTCTTTGTCAATCTTCTATATGTGGGTGCTAGCTAGCTAGTTCGGTTTACGTGTCGAAAAATAGCATTTTCAGTGAAAATGAAAACATTATCTTCAACAACAAATACCACTAATAATTTTTGTTATACAATCGGCACCGGAATTATATATGACATATATATATATATATATATGTGATATATACTCATGTGTAAAAGAAACAAATGATATTTAAAGCTTGATCGGTTCTCTCGATACTAAAATGTTACATTTATGGTTAATAGTTTGGGTGTTTGAAACAATTACATTTCTACGAAACATAAGTAGATAAATCACTTGATAAATCATTTCATTTGGCAAACTCTCGCATATACACCCACAATCACTTGCGTTTAAACGATATGAGGAAAGTAAGGGGGTGTTAAAATGAAGAAAAAAGGAATGGAAGGGAGGGGGAAAATAAATAGGCTTAGATTGGTAACCCATAAAAGAATGGAAAAATGGAAAATAAATTGACCAAATTTTTATTTTAGGAATTGAAAAAAATAAAAAAGTAGGAAATTTTATTCCTCATCAAATTTGAGGAGGAAAATTTTTCTTCTTTACTTCATTAAAATAGGAGTAATAAAATAAATGATGTGGGACCCATATTAAAAAAACCAAAGAAAATTTTCTCTTTAATTGGTATGAGTTTGGAGGAACAACAAATTCCCCTTATTTATTTTCCTAAAACATGATCACCAATTAGAGTTATAGTAAAGGAATAGGTGGAACCTGATCCGGATAAGTGTGGGGTCAGTGGAATATGCCCGTGGAGGAGGAGTGGGGTCACATTTCACATTTGGGCGTAATCCGAGGGGTGAGGGGGACAAATGGAGAGAATGTGTGGATTTTTATGATTTTTTTTGTCATGTCTTTAATTACTTTTACTGAATGCGTTAATCACGATTTTAAGAGAATTGATGAGAGAAGATTCCTAAATTCAACTCGCTCCACTGGAAATTCCAATAATACCCTCAGACAGCAAAGGAAGGATTAGCATCGCCACGGCGGCATGAGTCATCCGCAGCGCAATACGGCGTCGTTTAAAAGGGGCCAACAAACAGACAACGAAACAGAGGAAGGAGAAGATAAAACGTTAAAAAGCTCTCTCACATAAGACCTCTTCTGTCTCAATTCTGATCGACTCTTTCTCTCTCTCTGTCTCTGCTTTTTGGATTTGATTCGTCTGAATTTGCATTTTCTTTTGGAAATCTGCTTCATAATAATAATAATAATAATAATAATCAGCTTATTACCTCTAACTTGGATCAATCAAAAGAGGGAGATTTTCGGCGTTTTTGTTTGTCACTTGAAACAAAATCGTTGGCTTGCCTTTCTTCTTCTTCTTCTTCTTCTTCTTCTTCTTCTTATTCGTCGTCTCTTTGGTCGATCCTCTCTCGTCGTCGTCGTCAATGGTGATGGAGGACAACGAGAGCTGCGGTAGTAGAGTAATCAGCGACATCCTACCGACGTCCCAGGCAGCCATGGACCGTCGAGAGCGGATGAAACTGGAGGTCTTCGATGAGGTTATCAGCCGTCTCCGCCAATCCGGGATCACAGACACGGATCGCCCCAGTTTCGCGGACGAGCTCTGGACTCACTTCAACCGCCTCCCGGCACGGTAACCTTTTGAATCTCCCATACGCATTTGCATGTAATGATTTAATAGCAATGATACGAGGAGGAATTCATCTTCTTTAGGTATGCTTTGGATGTCAATGTAGAGAGGGCTGAAGACGTCCTCATGCACCAGCGATTGCTGCATTCCGCTATTGATCCACACAACAGGCCTGCTATCCAAGTTCGTCTCGTCCAGGTTCATTCCCACTTTCTTCTCCTTAACTATGGAACCCAACCACCATCATCTTTCTGTTGCTTGTTCGGATTCCCTGGCCCTCATCTTTTTCTTTTTCTATCTTTGCCTCTGTGATTTTTTTTGGCTGTGTGGGCTCACAGGATCTTTGGTCACTGATCTTTTCTTAAGGTTCAACCCGCTGGGATCTCAGCTGACTCCTCTACCTCGGACTCTCCTCCTGATGATGCTGATCAAACTTCTCCTAGACTCTCTTCCAAAAAAAGGTTTCTTTTTGCCTCTCCTCTCCTCTCTTCTCCCATTCTTCATTCTGTTGAACCAAACCAACTAACCTCTGCTTTTCATTTCATCTTCCACCTTCCAGCGTTCATCCCCCGCCTGCCTTTGGTTCATCTCCCAATCTTGAAGCACTTGCACTTGCTGCCAGTAGATCCCAAGACGAGGAGGGCGACAACTCTGTGCGTAACAATTCACTCTATTCACGGTATGCACTTTCATGCGCTTCGTACGGAAATGCAACTACTCAAGTTTATATTTGTCTTTTCCTTTCCTTCTGCAAACGAACATTGAATTGTCGCAGTTCCAACTCACCCTCTTGATTCCAATCCAGGCCCTTGCATGAGATTACTTTCTCCACAGAAGACAAGCCTAAACTCCTTTTTCAGGTATATGATCCGTGCTTGTTTCTCGGAAGAAATACTTGTGGCCAATTTTTTTTATGAAATTATTGTCGCATGGGAGTTACAAAAACTAGTGCTTTTCAATCGAAATTGCATTAGGTAAGAGACTTTCTCGTTTCTTGCATAATTCAGCATGACAAGTCTTCTGCCTCTTTTTTTTTTTTAAATTAGGATACAGTTACGGTCACGTTATTCTTGTTCCTTGCTCCCAAACACAGTCTGCAGAAGAAAAATCCTCCTTCCCATATTTTAAGTTAAAAATATTGGATGTAGTAGAAAAAAGCATGTAGGGGTATCAGAGTATGATGTCATCAATTAAATTATTTAAGTTTAGAAATCTAACAAGGTCGAGTGATCATTCTGATTCGTCAATGCATTACTAAGCCAGTGTAAATGATGCAGTTAACTGCATTGCTTGCCGAGCTTGGGCTGAACATTCAAGAGGCGCATGCATTTTCTACAACTGATGGCTTCTCACTAGATGTATTTGTCGTTGATGGTTGGCCGTACGAGGTACTTTTTGTTCTTCTTCTCCTTTTTCATTCGCTATTACAGTTATAGAACATAACTGTATCGTTTTAAACCGTTTATGCAAGTATTTTTTACGTACATGAGAAAGATTCCTAGTTAATAACTGTGGCTGGTATGCTACCTTTTTAATTATTCAGGAAGTAGATAGACTTAGAATAGCATTGGAGAAAGAAGCAGCAAAGATCGAGGTACTTTTTCTCCATTTAAATTTAACTACTTTCGTGCAAAATGTAGATTGGTGATCTATTGACTACTCTTTCATTCCGAAGCACTTAATGCCGAATGAAATGGAGTTTGGTCTCTATATGGAGTCTTGCACGTTTTCATAGTGACAACATCCGACTATATTGTGATGCCTTGTTGTAAGTTATTAATAAATTTTTCATTACACACAGCTGCAGGACCGAAGCTGGCCTATGCAGCAAACCTTCTCACCTGAAAAGGAAAACGGGAAAACAGGTGTCAGGGCGGCGAAAGATCATGTCGCAATACCCACTGATGGAACTGATGTATGGGAAATCAACCTTAAACACTTAAAATTCGGGCATAAAATAGCATCTGGTTCTTATGGAGATCTGTAAGTTGGCTCTGGCTATAAAATGCATTGTCATTTTAAGATGCTCAGATGTTAATTTTTCTATCCCTCTTGAATTATTCAGGTATAAAGGTACATATTGTAGCCAGGAAGTTGCTATCAAAGTCCTCAAGCCAGAGCGTCTAGATTCTGAGCTAGAGAAAGAGTTTGCCCAAGAAGTCTTTATTATGAGGTTTGTGTCTTTTCATGACAGTTCCCTTGTGAACTTATTTGCAGCAATATCATCTCAGACTCGTAAGACATTTTTCAAATCTTTCCGTTTTCAGGAAAGTAAGGCACAAAAACGTCGTTCAGTTCATTGGTGCTTGCACCAAGCCTCCGCATCTGTGTATTGTTACAGGTGTGTTGCAGTGACCATCTTTATGGGCATTATGATGATCGATATGATGTTCTAAGCTCATTATTATCATGCTTCGCTCCTCTCATCTGTCTCTTTCTCATTTAATAGAATTCATGCCCGGTGGAAGTGTATATGACTATCTACACAAGCAAAAGGGCGTCTTTAAGCTTCCAGCTTTGTTTAAAGTAGCTATAGATATTTGCAAAGGGATGAACTACTTACACCAAAATAACATAATTCACCGAGATTTGAAGGCTGCCAACCTTCTAATGGACGAAAACGATGTAATACTCTCAACTTAGTGTGAATATATGAATTGACGTTGCCGAGCTTACATTACTTTGGGTGAAACGCTACTCCGAATAACATATTTTGCTGCATCAAATATGCTATATCCTTGAGCCTATATATTCTCTACAGGATGCTTGTCACCATATTCTTTTTCATTCACTAAGTGTCCATTACCGGTACAGTTGCTGATTCATAGTGGTGTCTGGATTTTTGTTTGTTTGTTGGTATAGGTTGTTAAGGTTGCAGACTTTGGGGTGGCTAGAGTAAAAGCACAAACTGGAGTTATGACAGCTGAAACTGGAACATATCGCTGGATGGCTCCAGAGGTATGGTTGTCAGATGTTCTTTGATTCCTTTCTATAGCTTAGTATGTCATTAGAAGATGAAAAGTTGCTGAGCCAATGTCTCCGATCAGTTGAAAATATCGTTTTCTTTCTTTTCTTATGACAAATAGGATTTTTCCAATCATGACTTAGTCGCTGGTGTCTTAAAACACTAACCTGCTTCGTCCATAAAGTACTTAGGAAAAAAAGAATCGTTTAGCTATCATGAGATGACTAGTATCTTGTGTGTTTATAACCTCGGTTCTTCTGACACAATAATTTGGTGGAAATTCAGGTGATAGAACACAAGCCATATGATCACAAGGCAGACGTTTTCAGCTACGGAATTGTGCTATGGGAGTTGATGACTGGCAAGGTACTTAGTGTCGCTTGACTGAGAAAAACAAAATCTTGAAAAGGAAGTGATAGTATGACTAACTTTATGAGGTTTTATGTGACGGCAGCTTCCATATGAGTACATGACTCCATTGCAGGCAGCGGTAGGGGTAGTCCAAAAGGTAAGCAGCCATTTCTCCATTGTTTTTTTGGTTTGTGTAGAATGCTTTGTAAACCCAAGAAAAGAAGCAGAGACCTAAAACGTTGAGTGTTGTGGGTGGGGTACGACAGGGATTAAGGCCAACGATCCCGAAGAACACGCATCCGAAACTGGGAGAGATGTTGGAGAGATTGTGGGAGAAGGATCCAACGCAGAGACCAGACTTCTCAGAGATCATAGAGCAGCTACAACAGATAGCCAAGGAAGTAAGTGAAAGAAAAGTAGATAGAATGAATTAGTGTAGAGAGGAGTAATATTGAAGTGAAAGTGTGTTTGTGGTTGTGTTAAAGGTAGGAGAGGAGGGGGAGGAGAAGAAAAGAACAACAGGAGGGGGAATCTTTGCGGCACTGAGGAGAAGCACAACACATCATTGAATGAAAGAAAGAATACATGAGATTGGCATTGATGTTCCAAAAAAAGACATATCTGTATAGCAAAATTGCAGAGTTTGTGTATTGATGCTTTGCTGCTGCTATTCAATTGATTTTGTTCCATTTTGTAAGTTATATATATATTACACACACCCCCACATACAGTATTGTGTACTCCAACCACAACATGTCTCTCTCCCAAGTTAATTTTTCTTTTAAAAAAAAAGGGAAAGGGAAAGCATTATTATTTTTGGGTTGATTAATTGAATTGAAATTAATGAGGGAGGAAATCAGAAGTTTTCAAAGAGAGGAGGACGGACAAGAGCATATATATATAATTATATATTTAAATACGAGAGAGAGAGAGAGAGAAGCGTTGGTGAAATTGAATTTCGGGGAAAGATGAGAGGACGGGCGAGCAAAAGGGCGAGAAGCAGCGGGCATTCGGTGGTGAGCATCTGGGAAAGGGAGTTGGGTCAATTGCCCAATCGCAGTTTCTCCAACCGATTCTCTGCCTCTGAGGTCTGTCCCTTTGTTGTCCGATAACCATTAAAGTAGTCATTTAGAAATGAGCTCTTTGCTTTCAATCAGTTGTAGCCTTCTAGGGTTTATGATTCTTTGCCCTACCGATGGATTGATGGTTTGATTGATGGCATTTCCAATCATTTACCTGTTGCTCAGCGTCTGCTTTTGCTCCATTGTTTAACCAGGATCTATTACTGCGTCTTGGCCTCCACAAGAAGCTCCGCAAGCATAACGGTTGTGTCAACACTGTAAGCTTCAATGCGGCTGGAGATATCCTCGTTTCTGGCTCTGACGACAGGCAAGTCATCCTTTGGAATTGGGACACTGCTACTGTCAAACTCTCTTTCGATTCTGGCCACTACAACAACATCTTCCAGGCCAAGTTCATGCCTTTCTCTGACGATCGCACCATTGTCACGTCTGCTGCTGATGGACAGGTCTTACTCTTGTCTTCTTTCTTCTTCATATTTATACATTTCTTTGCATTCGTATTGGCGTTTCACATTCCCACTCTCAGGTCCGCTGTTCCAAAATTCTCGAGTCTGGACAAGTAGAGACTTGTCTATTGGGTGAACATCAAGGGCAGGTCCACAAATTGGCTCTCGAGCCTGGAAGCCCTTTCTCCTTCTACACTTGTGGTGAGGATGGGGTTGTAAAGCAGGTGAGTTTCTTTTTATCCTTGATCCTTCCTTTCCCCGACATGATTTGCTATAACATCACGATTTCATCTATTTCAGTTCGATCTCAGGACTCGGGTGGCTACAAATCTTTTCACTTGTAAACAACCAAAGTTCAATATACTTGTCTACTTGAATGCCATTGCAGTTGATCCCAGGCACCCTGGTCTTTTCGCGGTTGGTGGAACGGATGAGTATGTTCGTCTCTACGATATTCGCAGCTATCGCTCAGAGGGTTGGTATCATTTTGCTCAACCCGTAGACCACTTCTCTCCGCTCCATCTGATTGGAAACAACCATCTCGGAATAACAGGTCTGGCTTTCTCTGATCAAAGCGAGCTCCTTGCTTCATATACCGACGAGTTTATCTATCTCTTCACCCCTGATATGGGGCTCGGCCAAAATCCCTCTTCATCTGAGACTACTGCGGAGAGCAAGACGCCGCAGGTTTTCAAAGAGCACAGTAACCGCGAAACAGTCAAAGGTGTCAGCTTTTTTGGACCCAAGTGTGAGTATGTGGTTAGTGGTTCTGACTGTGGCCGAATATTCATCTGGAGGAAGAAAGACGGAGAGCTCCTCCGTGCCATGGAAGCAGATAAACATGTTGTCAACTGTGTAGAGTCTCATCCTCACATGCCCCTCATGTCTAGTTGTGGAATCGAGAGTGACATCAAAATATGGACTCCTGGAGGGACTGAGGAACTCACTTCGCCGGGAACTGCAAAGCAGGTATCGCCATCAATTTCTTAACGTTGTTTGTTTTTTGTTTGAGGACTCGGATATGTCTTGGCTAACAGGAATGCATACACATCTAAGCGGAGGCTGAATATGGTTTTGGTAGATAAAACTAACTGTCTGTATACTATGTTGCTTCCTGGATACAGATTTCGGTTTCTGGCAGCCCTCGTTGGTTCCTGTTTTATGATGAAGAGGGAGATGTGGATGATGATGACGAAGATGATGATGAAGTTAGTGATGAGAGTTCAGCTGATGATGATGAAGTTAGTGATGAGAGTTCAGATGATGATGATAGTGGAGAAGAAGAAGATGGGGAAGAAGAAGAGGAGGATGGTGAAGTGGATGTTAAAATTACGAAGGATGATGATGGTGATGATTGCGATGATGATGTGGAAGGCCGGGGTTGAGGATGAAGATGATAACTTGTATTGATTACTATACACATGTACTAATTCCTAACCCAAACATAAGATAACAGAGCATATGTTACAGAAAAGGGTTTAGTCTTAATAGTTTAGTTAGATCTTTGATGTTTGTCATTTTGTCAACATAATTGTCTTCTAATAGGCTTTACCAGGGAAAAGAAGTAAATAAAAACACTTGACTGATGGTTCAAAACTAAACGAAGAACCACCACAAAACTTGTCACAAGCAAGTTTTCTTCTGAATTTTGGAATTCCGTCAAACCAAATATTACTTAATGCTGGACGTTAATGAATGGGCCTAAAATTATAAAACAAAGGCCCTAAGGTCTACGTATATTTAGCCCATTAAAAAATTCACGTAAAATATTACGTAATGCTGGAATGAATGGGCCTAAAATTACAAAACAAAGGCCCTAAGGTCTTACGTATATTTAGCCCATTAAAAATTCACGTAAAATATTATTTAATGCTGGACCGTAATGAATGGGCCTAAAATTACAAACAAAGGCCATAAGGTCTTACGTATATTTAGCCCATTAAAAATTCACGTAAAATATTATTTAATGCTGGACCTTAATGACTGGGCCTAAAATTACAAAACAAAGGCCCTAAGGTGTTACGTATATTTAGCCCATTAAAAAATTCACGTAAAATATTACTGGACCGTAATAAATGGGCCTAAAATTACAAAACAAAGGCTCTAAAGTCTTACGTATAGTTAGCCCATTAAAAAATTCACGTAAAATATTACTTAATGCTGGACCGTAATGAATGAGCCTAAAATTACAAAACAAAGGCCCTAAGGTCTTACGTATATTTAGTCCATTAAAAAATTCACGGAAAATATTACGTAATACTTGGACCTTAATAAATGGGCTTAAAATTACAAAACAAAAGCCCAAAGGTCTTATGTAAATCTAGCCCATTAAAAGATTCGGGTAAAAAACAGTAAGCCCAAAAAGATGAAGCCCATATGGTAGCGACCTTCTTTCCGTCTTGCTCCTCCTCCAGCTTGTTTAGGCTTGGTCTGTCGTGTAACTTAGGATTTCCAGAGGATGGTGGTCTCTCCGGGGCTGCTCACAAGTGCTTCAGGTCACTATTCGGTCCTGTTGCTTCTATACTACTTGCTCATCTTGATCGCTGGTTCTTATTTTGTCTGAAGCCATGTAGGTTTAATCCTCCGATTGGCTCATCCCGAAACTCCGTCACACCGGGTTCAGAGACGCAATGGGTTCGGACCCAGCAGCTTCAAGTTTCGTGGGGATTCGGTAATTTAATCTCTTCTAAGGCGGGTTAAGACAAGGAACAGCTCCGTAACCTGTGTTGCGTTATGTTTTCCTTTATCTTGTAGAGTCTCATCAATGGGAGAGTTGGTAGCTATAAGCATGTAGGAAGCTATTGCACGGTATCCGCGCGTCAAAGTCCTAGCGTCCGTGACGAGCTACCCGAAGAGCCGTTATGGTTGAGCCTCCTTAGGGACATTATCTGGTATTTAATCAATTCTCTTTCCCACAATCAAGCTGCAAGATTCTCTCTCTCTCTCTCTCTCGAAGTTGGTTTCATTGAATTGCACTTTGTTCATCTTTTCTTATAAGGAGTACGAGATCTCTCTTCTCCTTCATGGCTGAGCAACCGAGCCAGCTTAAATTCATAGAGTGGCCAAGTTTTACATCCACGGTATGTTGTTGTGTGCGATTATTTCATCGAGTCTTTGTTTGATGTTACTAGATAAGAGTATGTGACTTTTGTTTATGTTTTGGGAAACAGCTCAAGACTGCCACACTGAGTCTCTTTCTTGTGGCTGTGTTCATTGTTGCGCTATCATCGGTGGACTCTGCCCTTTGTTTCATATTGACTCTCATCTTGAGGAAAGCCCCATGAGAAAGGAAGGCAAAGTGCGTTTTCAGTTGTAGCCTCTTGCGAGGGTTTAATGTTGTTCATGTAGAAAGAAGAATCAAAGCCTTCTTTTCTTTGTACGAGTACTAGCTTTTCAACTTACCCCAAAAGTCATTATGTTTAACTAAATAACATTAGTGAGATCAAACATGTATGGTGTACAACATATATCTCCCACCAAATCGAGACTGATAATCAGACTGACAGACAAGTAAATGGTCCGATAAACAACATGTTAGGGACTAGAATGAGAGACAGAGCTACTTGAGAACAACAGCAGCATTGCGAATGGAGAGATATTGGTGGACTTGGTGGGTAGAGAGTGACCTTACAGTCTTGAAAACATGCGCATTTGCATACCGTAGGTTCGTTCTGGGGTCTACATAGGGCGCCTGTGACGACAGTCCGAAAATTTGAGTTAATTATATGAGAATATCCCTACTTGACTTGATTCATAAAAGCCTAAAGCAGCTTTTGCGTACCTCATATCCAGTGATATCGCAAAGCCTCTTGCATGGTTGAGTGGACGGAGGCGACTCGATGTTGATATCTGCCACCACAGCAAAACAAAGAAAGATTGAAATTCGTGATAAACAAGGCAAAAGTGCAGATTCGTGAGACTTACAGTTGGGTTGGTCGGGAGGGTAGTCTTGGAAATTCTCAGCTTGAAGAATCTGCTTGAGGTGTTTCCACCTTCCACGAGTCTGCCCCTTTGGGTACTTTTCAGAGGCCTGCGTCTTCTTAAAGCTCAAACGCATCGGAACCACTACATCTGCCTCCACCAACTCCCCCTCCATCTCTCCAATTCTCTCTCCCTCTCTGCTGTGTTGTTGTTATAAACCCTAGAGTCGGTTGATTGAGTACCAAATTCTCTCTTGGTTTTTGTTGTTAATAACCGAACCGGACCGGTATTGCGAATCAAAAGAAAGAAGTTAGTAAACCAAGCCGGAAGGGGGGATTCCGATGTAGATCCATCAAAAGGGAGGAGCTTTGGAATCAAAATCGCATTGTGAGATCTCTGTGGCCAAGGAATGGTATGTATGTGCAGCGATCATGACTGATTTTCAGCGATCACTTTCTGTGCGGTTGAGCCGCCGTGGAGAAAGGACCAATCCCAACGCACTTTCTTCTAAAGGTCGCCCCTTTTTTGGTTTTGTTTGGGTCAGCAGCTCAATGAGAGTGATGGACTCTGTAAGCTGACTTAGTTTTTGCAAATGTTGCAGATGCTGAAGCTGGCTTCTTCTCTCCCACTAGACTCCATTCTGATTACGCGATCAGAACAATTTGGAAGGCTGGATTCCTTCGGTTGCTTCTTGTTGGTGGCATTGTCTGGATGCTTCTCATTCTTCTTGCTCTACTCTTCCATGTTTGGTCTTGTCAGTCTTCCCTTTCCTTCTTCTCAGGTATCCTCCCAACACACACACACACTCTTGGGTCCCCTTTTCTTTTCTTCTTTTTCGCCTCTTGATGCATTGCCATTCACTCGCAGCTATATGCAACAAAGAAGGCAGGCTCTATGTCATGCTAGACACCATTGGATTCGTACCTAAACCAATGCACCGTAAGACTTTTATCTCAAAATCTTTTTAGCTTCTGCTTATTCTACTACACTGACGCTTGGCAACTCGCTTCTTTACAGGATGCCCCATTCCGGTAGCCTCTGACCCTAATAAGGTGCTCCTTCCGAGTGCAAAAACCCCAGATACGATACTTAGAAACCTCACCTACGTAACCCAGGATGAGTCCTCTACGTCTCAGTTTCCTCTCTTTGGCGGCAACATAAGCTGGTCTGAACGAGATGAAAGCTTTAAACTCAAACCTGAGATGAAGGTAAAAGCCTACTTTTTAGTTCATGTCCAAAATTCTCTCTTCACTCCCACTCATAACTTCCAAACTATTATTCCCCAAAACATTTCAGGTATATTGCGGATTCATTCCAGGTGGTGGGGCGGAAATGTCATCTCTTGATAAAGAATACGTAAAGAAATGTAAATATGTGGTTGCCACTGGGATTTTCGATGCATATGATCAACCCCACCAGCCATCTAACATAAGCGAGCGTTCCAAGAAACTCTTCTGTTTCCTTATGGTGGTAGACGAGGTTTCTTTCGATTTCTTAAGAAAAAACACTACCGTCACGAAAGATGTTCACGGAGGCAACTGGGTTGGCATTTGGCGTCTCATTCTACTCAAAACTCCTCCATATGATGAACCTAGGAGGAACGGTAAAGTCCCCAAAATCTTAACTCACAGGTTATTCCCTCAAGCACAGTACAGCATTTGGATTGATGGCAAAATGGAGCTTATTGTTGATCCCTTGCTTATTTTAGAAAGGTAAGAATACAGTGGTTCATCCGATTTTTAAAAGGAGCTAGCGAAAAATGATAGTATATAAGATTATATACTTCTCTCCATGGTGTTCATTAACACAGAAAGTGCTAAAAGATGCATATTCCGGTTTCGTCTGTCTTTCAGGTACTTGTGGCGTGGGAAACATACTTTTGCTATTGCTCAGCACAAACATCACCGAAACATATATGAGGAAGCTGATGCGTGCAAGAGGAGAAAGCGATATGCCCGACCTCTGGTTGATCTTCATATGAAAATTTATCGATACGAGGGATTGGAACCATGGAGCATCAAGAAGAACACTGTTAGTGGTAAAGACCATAACAAAACATCAATGCTATCATGCGCCTTTTTAATAATGCTAAGCCTCTTCGTGTCTTGCGTTACACAGATGTTCCAGAGGGAGCGGTGATAATAAGAGAGCATACTGCAATGAACAATCTGTTCAGCTGCCTGTGGTTCAATGAGGTTCACCTGTTAACACCGAGGGACCAGCTAAGCTTTGGTTACGTAGTGGACAGGCTGAAAGGAGCCTTCAAGCTGTTCATGTTTCAAAACTGTGAGTACAACTCTCTCTTCGAACTGCACCCTCACATCCGAGAGCATTCCTCAAAGATCGAGTGGGTCAAGAATCTCAAGGAACTCAAAGGGAAAGGAGAGAGTTTGAAGGAGAGCCGAGGCGGATTTGGGCTCTGGACTCCTTATCCAGGGGATCTTGATTCCGTTGAGCTGCCAAAAGTAGTTAGAACTTCTAAAGCTGGTTGAGGCAACAAACATGTTATACACACTACTTTAGCCTTTGTTTGATCGTTTCTCTGTGGGTTGATTAAATTCTAAGTTTTCCAATCTTTATGATACCACGATACACTTGTTTTTGAATCATATTTGTAGATTGAAGAATGAAACGAGAAACTCAATTGTAAAGAAACATGGCAGCGGTGAAGCTCAAGGATTTTTAATAGGTAAAAATAAATGTATATATTGCTGAACCAGTAATTTGGTACAGAAAAAAAGGGGAAAAGAAAAGGAAGATCTCATAAATTACACAAAGAAGAATCTCAGTATCTCTCTTTCAAAAAGAATAAATAACCTGCTTGCTCAGTTTCGAAGACAAATAATAAGAATAAGGGTCTGGCGATTGGGAACAAACACCATTTATTAGAATGGACGACGCAGAGGTGCGAACCAATCGCAGCAGTAAACACAAAGATGCATTCGGACAGAAGAAGATCACACCAACACAGTAAACAATCTGTTTTTTCAGTTGGTGCTATCACGGCTGTAAAACAGATCAAGGGTTTTCGCGGGTATACGATGAAGCAACTCACGGGGAAAGATTCGGAGGAGTGTCCATGCCAGGTCGAGTGACTGGAAGATATTTCGTGTATCATAAGCTCCCTGAGCCACAAACTTCCTCTCGAATTTGTCCAAGAACTCAAGGTATAGCTGTTTTTGAATCAGACAGAAAAATTATTAAGAAGAGTAACAAAAGGGGAGAGAGACCGAAAGCATTTAGACTGTGTAGTAGAAAGAAAAGAAGAGAGACCAGATCCTCGGAAGAGAGAGCTTCTTCTCCAACCACGGCTTTCATGGCCTGCACGTCCTTTCCGATAGCGTAATTGGCATACAGCTGAATTCACAAAATAAAAAAAGGTAAACCACGATATCATCTACAATGGTAGTAATAGTGACACACAAGAAACAACGTCTTACTTGATTAGAAACATCAGAATGGTCCCTGCGAGTCATACCCTCCCCAATGGCACTCTGCAACACAGTCAGTTTACTTCAACAAGTGATCACCTGAGTTCATCTATTAATTTGGAAGCGCCACACTTACCTTCATGAGACGAGACAAAGATGGCAGGACATTGATCGGAGGGTATATCTGTAAAACACAAACAAAATTAGTCTTTAAGAAAAACTTTGAGGACATTATATATCCGCAAAACTAGAAACAACACCTTACAGTTACACAAAAGCTAAAGTGAACACAACTTTCAAATTTCTGTCTTTTCCGGTATTAGAGAAAATACACACCATAGTACATGCACAGGAGCTGTTTACTATCAGTTCTACTCTTTAGCTTGCGCATAAATATTTCATCTTTTTATCCATATGCTTTCGATATCGTAAGACTAAGGGATGGTTCTGGACTTTACACACTAAGTCAAATGTCCATCAAAGGGATTTTCACAGGTATACACGCTTTTCTCAAAAGATCAAATTCACATATACTAGTACCAATAGTCATATCTGTAAGACCTTCGAAACAACTATCTGCAATACTGTACCTGTCTGTTGTGAAGTTGTCTGTCAATATAGATTTGGCCCTCTGTGATGTATCCTGTCAGATCTGGTGTGGGATGCGTGATATCTAGACAGAGGAAGGGGGAAAAAAATAGTTGGAATCTCAATACAGAATTGTTCACTCACCAGCATACCAACACACGTGTACTCTAAACCTAGCACATCATCCGCTCAGTTTGCTAGAGTCCTTTACATCTAGACCTAGACGGAAGCTACGGCATTGGCCAGCGGTTTAAACAAGCATGATCTGTCTATCACTCTAAGCCAGTTTTCGGGTGAGTTGTGTCCAAAATTTACTTTTGATGACCTCGGTCAAGCTTTACTATCACCTATTGTTTACTTCAAACAGAACCGTTCATAAATCGGAGGTAATAATGCTAAAGCTAGATACCAACAACCAGAGAAGTCACAAAGTAAAGCGAGTTCATGATAATAGCAACTAAGAATTACCATCGTTTGGCATGGTTAAAATGGGAATTTGAGTGATGGAACCTTTCCTCCCCTCGATTCGTCCTGCTCTCTCATAAATGGTAGCTAAGTCGGTGTACATGTAACCTGGGTAACCACGCCTTCCAGGCACTTCCTCACGGGCAGCAGAGACCTAAGGGTATTAATCGACGTTAAAGACTACGTCAGGCTTCCTATCATCTCAAAGTAGACGAGTTGTGAGTTGTGACCAGAGCAGAGCAACGTAAATATCGATTATCACCTCACGAAGAGCATCAGCGTAGGAACTCATGTCTGTGAGAATGACAAGGACGTGCTTTCCACATTCATATGCTAAGTACTCAGCCGTCGTCAGAGCAATACGAGGAGTGATGATACGTTCAATAGTGGGGTCATTTGCCTGTAGGTGAAACAGATCGAGAAACATTCAGAAAGAAACATTAGAGCTAATTTTTTTTTATCAAGATGTCTATAGTGTGACTACAGGTGGGACTTGCCAAGTTAAGGAAAAGTGTCACTCGCTCCATCGACCCATTCTCCTCGAAATCCCGCTTAAAAAATTGAGCAGTCTCCATGTTCACACCCATTGCTGCGAACACAATGGCGAAGTTATCATCCTCCTGGTGCTGCAAATTCACATAAATGGACCAATGTGACACTGTTTTTTTCTAAGTTAAATTTACACGTGAACAACATGGCATGACACAAGTACAATTTTCAGTGTAGACTTTACTGAATCAAACAGATCATTGCAGTGGCCTCAGAAAGAAACGAGCCAAGAAAGAAATACTTTCTTAACCCCCTAAATTAGTTTGTAATGAGATGTCTAACTGTCTAAAGCGTCCATGTTATAGTAGTAATAAACCAGTTTCTAGACCAGTTATTAAAAAGTGATACCTCAAGAAGATTATCCGACTTCTCTAAACGCTTAACCAAACCAGCCTGACGGCAAATCTGAGCAGCGATTTCATTGTGGGGAAGACCAGCAGCAGAAAAGAGGGGAATCTTCTGTCCTCTGGCAATAGAGTTCATGACATCGATGGTGGATATACCCGTCTGAATCATCTCTTCAGGGTAGGTTCTCTCACTGGGATTGATAGAACTTCCTGTAGGAAAAAAAAAAAAGAGAGTCAAGAATCATATATCATTATATTGTGATGGCATGTGACAAGAGGCAAAAGAAGCTCACCAGAAATGTCCAAGTAGGCCTCAGGCAAAATAGGTGGACCATTGTCAATGGGCTTCCCAGAACCATTGAAGATGCGACCAAGCATATCCAAAGAAACAGGGGTTTTCAAAACCTATGAAAGGACACATAAAGGCAAAAGTGAGAGTATGAAAGTGTAGATTGGATAAGCGACGGGGTGAAAGTTTTCGACTAGATAGAGTATATACCTCTCCAGTGAACTGAACAGTAGTGTATTTGTTGTCAATACCAGATGTTCCCTCAAAAACCTGGAGAAGCAATACGAAAGAAAATGATGACATCATCATCCATAGACATGGGTAAAGAAGGAAGAAAAGTGGGAAACCTGAACAACAGCTTTCTCGCCATCAACTTCGAGAACTTGACCACGTCGGGTAGTTCCATCGCCAAGACGGATATTGACAATTTCTTGGTATTTAGGACCCTAGAGACAAAGGAGCAGCGTATCAGGAAACGAAGAGGAAAAGAAACTTGCCTCGATATATAGAAACTGCATGTACCTTGACTTTTTCGAGGATGACAAGAGGTCCCGCAACACCAGAGACAGTTCTATACTCTGCGGAAAAACAAACGCACACAAAAAAGATGAGATGATAAGCGTCTCAAGATCCATTCCATATTATTGACATTTGTATGAATCAGTATGTTAATCTCACCCATGCCAATCTCCAAGGTGCCCTCCATTTCACCCATCCCTTTTCTTTGAAAATATCAGACAGAACCCAAACAAAAAGATATCAGAGCAAATGAATTAACAAAACACAATGTACTGTGAAATGAATCTCTCTGATTGGTTTCCGACAAATCAAATGTATGTCCGAATCGGATCGAGTGAAATAGATCCCAATTCTCAGCAGCAGAAAGCAATTCTAAATATGGAGAGATCAAATGTCATTTTGGTACCTCTTTTAAATCCAAAGATCTGCCGAGCGGTTAGTAGAGATCCAAAGATCGATCTTCGTATGCTGTTGCTGCCTCGACTCACTCACTCACTCCTTCGCTATATACCATTTACTTACCCACCCGCCCCTTCGCTTAATAAGTTAATAAATATATTTTTTTACTATTATTTATTTTTTAGTTTTGTGCCAATTACTTTCTTAATTTTTACATTTTTAATTTTTTCCCACAGTCAAAGGAGTTTTAGAATTTACTTACACACGACAGCATCTTGCATCTCTACAATATTATTTGAGAGGTTATTTTAATAAAA
>KE154496.1:628747-642523 GCA_000411075.1 Sisymbrium irio | reverse complement strand
AATTAAAGCACATAAGACTCATCTCAAAAATTGGAATTGGTAAAGAAAAAACCAAAGCTCTCAAATCAAATACACTAGAATCACAAAGAAGGCCACATAGAGAGAAATTAAAACGGGTTAGAATTATACCAGACCATGGCATTCACCGGCTTGATAAGATATTTTATGTTTCATGGACTGGGTCTAAAGCTGAGAACTGAGTTCGCCACGGTTTGAAATGAGGAGTAAACACTCCGATCTACCTCATCAAGGCTACGATTTCTCCATCGGCGATGGCCTCCTTCTCCTTCAGTATCGATCGGCGATAGATCGGGAGGAAGAACAACTCTGACTTCATTTGGCGGATTTAGAGTATTGTGTTTGTTGAAGAAGTGTATTTGACAGAGAATATCAGTGATTGCATGGGCAGTGATTTCAAGATTTTCCGATGAATGTCACGTATTTTTTTTGTTTGTCGGCAAATACCACATACTTATGTTTAACTTTCTTTCTTTTTTAATGCATAGCTACCAAAATTTTGTCTTTTTACAATAAAAGCTATATTATCAATTCTCTGAAAAATATATTACATGATTCACATTATTTGATTATCCTTCTGAAATAGTATAAAAGTTAAACAAATGATTTTATATTTTTTGATATACAAATAAATATTTCTATAGCGTTGTTTCATATTAAACTAATTCAAGTTTATAAATTAAATAAAAACAAAATTTTGATAAATGAAGAATGAAATTGGACAAGTTGAAATATAATATTGGATAAACGAAACGAAATATCTAAACACAGAACAAATTGATTATCTGACTAGAATTGAAAAACTGAAAAAATTAAGATAAAATTTTTATTTTTAATAAACTAGAGAAAGATAATATATATATATTTAAATAGTATTATCTTGAAAATAAATTTTAAATTTAACATTTTTATAAAAGAAAAAAACTAACCCCGCATGTAAATGCGAGTAAATTACTAGTTCTTATTTAAAAAGATGGGTCATCCAGTTAATCGTCTTGTTTGCAGCCTTTTCAGATAACTTTTTTTGTAAGTTCTCTCTTAATCCAACAAGACTTGGCTATACATTGATATAGATAGTGTATATCTTTGTGCCTTTTGTACAGAAAAGAAGAATATATCTGAAACACAACAAGATAGAGAGCTAATCCCAAATGGAAACAATTGTCTATCTTTTTTCTTTCTCCCTCTCCAGTCCACGACTAAACAATAACAACAACAATGTAACAATACGAAAAACAAACAAAAACTACCACTTGATATCCTTCCCCAGTCAATCATAATAATATTTTAATTAAATATATATATCATATCATATCATATATATATATATAGTTACACAGATCCTGGAAAGAATTTAAACAAAGGCCATAGAATTCAATTGGGGGGGTCAGGAGGCGCCAGCTGCAGCAGCTTGAGTGGGCGTCGTCGTGCATGGCGCCAAGCTGTTGTGAGGAAGGTTCACTCCCGCGCCTCTCACTGACACGGCCGGTCCTCTCAACTGGCTCCCTCTGCTCACTAGCCCTGTATCGAAGAAGACAACAATCACTGTTATGTCATCGTGGAAATGCCGTCTAACGCCTCTGTCAATCTTTTTCAGGTCTGAGTATCTCATCTCTCGCTTCTTTGCCGCTTCTTGAAGCGCCACTTTCACCAGCCGCTTTGCAATCCCCTGCAACCAAAACCAATACTCTGCGTTATGTCCAAATGTATTCTTCGTTAACGACAACTATTTGTCTTTTGTCTATTTCCTCACGTTACGCGGATGGTTCTGGACGATCTCTACTGCTTCTTGGTTACTCATATGCTCCCATAGTCCATCTGACGCACATATTATAAACTGGTCGTGCGGCTGCAGTGTATGCACCGTGATCGCCGGCTCTGCACTAAGTAACGGCCTGCTGAACGGTGCCCTCAGTCGGAATTTCGCGTACAGCGGTTCCCGGTTGAACTCCGACCGTTTCAGATACACATCCCCAATGGATCTTGAAACCTGCCATTAATCATCCAACAAACCGAAAGCTATCTCAGACAAGAATTGTATTGCAAAACAGATGGATTTTGTTTCAAAACGTCTATGTGTTTGTTTTCCACCTGAATGATTCCTTTTACTCTCCAAACGTTATGTTTCAGAACCACGATATCTGGATGGTCCGGGTGCAGGGCCTGTAGTTCCCGTCTCACTGACTCTATAGAGGCATTGTGCTCAGCCGAGAGCTGAGTGGCGTGAACTTCACCGGTTGCCCTCATGACTTGTCCCAGCACGGCACGTGAGTCCCCCGCATTGGCCACGTAGAGCGTCCCATCGCAGATGACGCTTACAAGGCAGCATGACCCAACGGTGGCTATTTGAGGCCTCGTTTGGAATTGGTTGGTAACTATGGAGAGGAACCCTTCTTCAGTCGCTTGGAAGGCTTTCTTTATCACTTCCGGCGACATACACTGTTGCTCCGCAGCGAATCCTGTGCAGACAAAAAAAGGGTACTAAAGATGTGAGATCAAAACCAAAAAAAAAACTTTCTTTTATTTGCTTCTTGAGTGAGAGGAACGCTTAGTTCCTTTCTAAATACCCAACTAGACTTGGCAGCAACATCCAAAGCAATAAGGTGGAAGATGTCAGAGAAAGGTGAGAGGACTCACTCTTGAGATGGTGGAACAAATGATCATTGATGAAGCGAGAAGTCTCAGGGCCGCCGTGGCCATCGTAGACGCCAACAAAGGTGCCAAAGGGAGCAGAGTCGTGGGTAGTAAGAGAGCCAGACTCGAGCTGGCTCTGGTCCTCGAGCAAGTTGTTGGCTTGGACGACGGCCATGGAGAAGTCACCAGAGACGTGCTGACCGGAGTCTCTGTACCACAAGAGGCCCTCTTGACGGCCGCCGGAGTCTGAGGCTGAACGTCCCTGCTGATCTGACCGAGGCCAGAGACAGGCATTCAGAAAGTTCATCAACCCAGATAGCATCCCTCATCTCATCCGAATCTCCCACCAGTTGGAGCACAACATAAGAAGACAAATCTCAAATGCAGTCAGGTCAGGTCTCAAAAGAAATCGCCAAACCTGAACTCGCTTCACACAAGGAACACTGCAGTGACAGAAGATGAGAAATCTCAAAACTAAGAAACCTTGATATGGGCAAGGCAATCAAACTAAGATTCAAACTTGTTCGTATTGGCCACCAAAGAAACATCAAAAGATGGAAACTTTACCTTTGCGAGATGGAATCTTCTTCTTACTCCTTTGTGACTTTTTGAGTCCCCAAACCAAAATTATAATTATAAAAGAAAAAAAGAAAGAAGAAGAAGAAGAAGAAGAAGAAGATCGGTGAAGGAGTCAGGAGATGTGGGCGTGGAATTTCTCAGTTGTAGATCTACGGATCAACCAAAATTAACAAAAATATATATATGTAGTTTTTATCAAAGTCGATTAAAATAATACACTAGAGAGTAATCGTCGAATCGAGCGGATGAGGAAGAAAACCAGTTGAGAGGAGTTTATATTATTAAATTATTAAAAGAAGAAAAAAAAATGGGAGTCTTTGCTGCAGCTTATGAAGTTATGATGATGAGGAGCTTTTCTATGTCTAAGAGACGAGACAGTGAGCGATAACAAGGCAAGGAAAAAAGGAGCATACATTAGATAATTAGATTGGTCAAGTCGCCCAACGACACGTCTCTCTCATTCTTCTGTTGCTATTCTTCGTTTTTTCCTCTCTTTCTTTTCACAGATTGATCTTTGTTTCACCCTCTCTTCCCTTCCCTTCTTACAATACAACCCAACACGGTAGATAACAAGTTTTTTTTTCTAATAGTAATAGTGAGAGTGGAGCAGACAAGACCCATAAAAGACCAACGATGGCAAGGTCGGAGCCAGCACATCAAAGGTCCCAGCTTTGGGCTCCACAACTCTCGTCCTTTTCCCTTATCACTCACTGAGAGGAAGAGAATCGATGGACTAACCAAAACAGTGAGAAAAAGAATATGAGAGCGCAAGGACGACCAGAATCATTTTTCATTACAAGACTTAGAGATATTTAATTTATTTCTTGATGATGCTCTTCCCTTCTTCCTTCAGAGTTGAAGTCTCTCTTGCATTAAACGTATCTTACGTATTCATTTAGGTTTAGTTTATACATATTTTCACTATGTCTTTTCGAGTTTGGGTCAAATGGAAGAATTTTCTTCAAACAGTTACAAAGAATAAACAAAAACGAATAATATGAAAGACAAATCAAACAAGAGAAAAATAATCATCTACTACATGGCTTGAGACATGGTTATATCGTCGTCTACAGCTGGTTCCTAGCGTTATGTCCATTTATATCTGGTGATGTGGCAGTACATGAATGGTTAATGGAACCCACCTCTTTTGGTTTTAACCATCCTATCCACCGACCCTTCTTGGCCTAATTGTTCTTGCTCAAATTAAACCGCTAAACTATATATACTCTTACGTAATATTCATATCACATATACTACCATTCCCCTGCATCCGAAAATCGTACCTGTACTCAAGATTGTTATCAATAACTTATGTAAGCGAAAATATTAAAATAGTTGTAGAGTCTGATATAATATATACGGATTCATGAATCTTTGATTATAATTGTTATCATTTTTCCACACTATTGTATCGAACGTTTAATGCCCATAAAAGTGGTGGTCCAAGAACCTGAGATAATAAAGAAAACAAAAGAAATTAGAGAAGAGGCTTGGGATTGAAGAATGAAAATTTGAATATCAAATTTCTTTTTAATTTTTTTTTTTAAATGGGACACGAAAGTGATTGGGATAAAGTGAGATATGTCACTTTACCTAACATTATTTAATTTTATATTAATGTATGTACCACTAAATTTGGCCCTTTCTCCCCATCGACTCTTTGTAGTTATTTATACTTTTGTAGTACCAATCATAGAACAAGCAACTATTCAAACTTCAGCAAAAAATATAATTTTAAACAAAGTTAATTAAACAAGACCTATTGGAATGAAATTGAAAATTTTATTTCTAAAATATGAATAATTCCGTGATGATTATAAAATATATGTTCTAGATTAGTCTAACTTCCAAGGTCTGGATTGATGTATGTGACACTTTTGATATTGTTATACATACAATATATGTCAATGTGAAGTAAGAGAGGTACGTTACGTAATATGGTTTGTTTCAATGGAAGGCCCAATCCATGATGGAGCTGCATGGCAAATCTCAGAATTTAAATGGATATTACGAGAGCACAAGTACGTATATTAGCAGCTCTATCTTTCTTCGATTTTTCAAAAACCCCAAGTAACTTGAGTCAGGAGACTGTAAATCCTTGGACGATGCTCCGTATGTGAACGTGTATAACAAAAAGAAAAATGGAGAGACAAAAATTATAATAGTAATGATAATAATGGGAAAATTATTCAATATATGAAAATAAGAAAAGACCTAAAATAGAGAGGGGAGGGGGGAGGGAGGGAAGGAAGGTCCCTACTTACAGAAGATAGCTCCCATCAATCACACAAAAATCCAACCACTCTCAACCTTTCACTTCAGGATCAAACTTCATTATCCAGTCATCTCCCAATACCTCCACTCATATAATTAACCGTATTCTTAAGGTTTAGTTCACAAAATTAAATAGTTAAACCTAGCTAACTTTCCTCATCTTAGTATTTTGTTTAGTCAGTCGCTTCAAGTAATTTATTGCTTAAGATTTAATACATTTTTGAACACACAAAAAAACAAATAAAATAATAATTAAAAAAAAAAACTAGACACAAAAAATAATACTGTATATTTGATGCTGCTCTTAGTGCTCTCTTTTACCTGCACCTCTAAAAGCCAGGCAGTATATATGCCCATAAAAAAAAAAGAACGTGACAACATGTTTAATTGATCCTTTTGTGTTTATTCATCGGACCCATGCATAAATATGTAATCTTTAATTAGGTTTTTTATAACCATGAGCAAGATTACTTTAGAATGATAATAATTAATTAATACGAATAACGAGACACGTTCCTTGAGATGATAACACGAGCATATATTCTCCATCGCTTTTTAATGTGTATATCATATGTGTTTCTCAGAATGAAGAAGCGAGAAAGTAGAAGAAGACAATCAAATGTCGGAGAAGTTCAAAGTGTGCTTCTGTTGTAGCAGAAGTTTCAAGGAGAAAACGAGACAGCCACCAGGGAGCATCAAGAGACTATTCGAAGCTTACTCAAGAAACGGCAAGATGTCTTCCGATGAACTTCTGAGGTTCGTGAGTGAAGTCCAAGGAGAACGGCACGCAGGGCTGGACTACGTGCAGGATATCTTCCACAGCGTTAAACACCACAACATTTTTCATATCCATGGATTTGTTCATCTCGACGCCTTCTATCGCTACCTCTTTAGCGATACAAACTCTCCTCTTCCCTTGTCTCGTCAGGTAAAAAGGTCTTCAACTTTGATATGAATATATATTTTATATTTCACAATATCAACTGACAGTTTGGGTATGTATGTTGTTGATCGAGTTAAGGTGCATCATGATATGACGGCCCCGTTATCACATTACTTTGTGTACACGGGACACAACTCTTACTTGACCGGGAACCAATTGAACAGCAGAAGCAGCGTAGAGCCGATCGTGCAGGCTCTGAGAAAAGGCGTAAAAGTGATCGAGCTCGATTTATGGCCCAACCCTTCAGAGAACAGTGCTGAAGTTCGTCATGGCGGGTTGGTTCCACTCTTTCACTACTATTATGCATGCTATTTAAAACAGTAAAAAAAAGAGTTTGTATCTCAGTCAGATTATATGTTTTGGCTCTCATCAGGACACTTACATCGCATGAAGATTTGCAGAAATGTCTCAACGCCATAAAGGACAACGCGTTTCATGTTTCTGATTATCCAGTCATGATCACCCTTGAAGATCATTTGCCACCCAATCTTCAAGGGAAAGTTGCAAAGGTGAGATCGTTTTTCAGAACAGAGAGTTACAGCTGATTTGAAAAAGAAAATAAAAGAGAGCGATTAACAGTTTCAATTGATTTTTTTGTTTGTAGATGTTAACTAAAACATTCAGAGGGATGCTGTTTCGTTCTGGCTCAGAAAGTTGTAAGCATTTTCCATCACCAGAAGAACTTAAGAAGAAGATTCTGATTTCTACAAAGCCTCCAAAAGAGTATCTTGAGAGAGGAGTAGTTCTTCAGACCTCAACAATCCCAATAATCAAAGAGACTTCGTGGAGCAGACTAGCAAGTGTAAGGAGCGATTTAAGGCAAGATGAGAATGAATTTGCAAACATTCTCAGCGTTTCTCTGTTGTGACAGGGCACTAATAAGGCATGGAGAAGAGAAAACGAGATTCCTGAAGATGCAGAAGAAGAAGAGGAGAGTGAAGCTGTTGGATATAGAGACTTGATAGCGATTCACGCAGGGAACTGCAAAGGTAGTTTGGAGGATTGCTTGAGAGATGATCCAGAGAAGCCTCGAAGGATAAGCATGAGCGAGCAGCGGCTAGAGACTGCGGTTAGAACCAGAGGAACCGATGTTGTAAGGTAAACAAAAATAGACAGTGAGATGTGATGAACAAAACAGTTGAACATTCTCATTAATCAGAAAAAGGACAAAACAGGTTTACACAGAGGAATTTTGTGAGGATATATCCAAAGGGTACAAGACTGGACTCATCAAATTACGATCCTCATGTTGGATGGTCACACGGTGCTCAAATGGTTGCTTTTAACATGCAAGTAAGTCGGTCGAATGGTTAATTAGACTTGTTTATGTAAATACAAAAAAGGCTATGGTTGTTGAAGAATATGTGTCGAAAAGGGACATGGGAAGCAACTATGGATAATGCAAGGAATGTTCAGAGCCAATGGTGGATGTGGCTACGTTAAAAAGCCTCGCATTTTGCTAGACACACAAACAATCTTTGACCCCTGCAGAGGGCTTCCCATCAAGACCACTCTGAAGGTGAAGATCTACACAGGCGAAGGATGGGATTTGGACTTCCCCCAAACACACTTCGATCAGTACTCTCCTCCAGACTTCTTCGTAAAGGTAAATCAATCATCAGTCAACTTCCTCCCCCGTTTGTTCGTAACGGGATGTTTATCTCTTAAACTCGTTTTGTGTTGTATTGCATCAGATTGGCATTGCAGGAGTTCCCAGGGACACGGTCTCTCACAGAACGGAAACAGCGTCTGATCAGTGGTTTCCTATATGGACAAAAGAGTTCAGGTTTCAGCTCACTGTTCCAGAACTGGCACTTGTGTGGTTCAAAGTCCAAGATTTCGACCAGGACAGTCACAATGATTTCGCCGGACAGACATGTCTTCCTCTGCCGGAGTTAAAGTCCGGAGTTAGAGCCGTTCGGCTTCATGATCGATCAGGAAAGCCTTACAAAAACGCCAGGCTTCTCGTCAGCTTCTCCTATGATCCTCCTTATACGTTTCAGATCTCCTGAGTTTTTTTTATCTTTCATTTCTTCTAATAAGCAGCTACGTACTACATGAGTGTATTTATTTGTCTGTAAGATTAGAGAAATAAGTAGTCGTTTTTCCTCCCATGTGCTTGTCTCCTCTTAGCACTTGTTTATAAATTATTTAAATAAGGAGTATAAAGATTCATATTTTTATGACCGTAGCCGCCTGCCTAGAACTGGGTGCCTTGTTTGACTTGCCATCTTCCTTCACACTTTCGTATTTAAATATGAATTAACAGAGGAATAAAAGCAGAGCTTTCCAAGAACGTCGATCAACGCACCATGGAAGAAGAAGGCACCCAGGATATCCTCATCGTCGGCGCCGGAATCTCCGGCCTTTCGACCGCCGTTGGACTCCACAGGTGTGTGTGTGTGTGGGTTATAGTGAAAGTAGCTGTCGTTGAGTTATAAGCAGAGTAAAAGTAATCAAAGTGGTGTGTCTGTGTCGCAGGCTTGGGATTAGAAGCACGGTGCTCGAATCTTCAGATAAGCTGAGAACCACAGGATTCGCGTTTACGACTTGGTTCAATGCTTGGAAGGCCATGGAAGCCCTCGGCGTTTCTCAGCATATTCGCAATCTCCATGATCGCCTTGAAGGGTATCTATCAGACTTAACACTAATGTCACTAGAGACATGTTATTATTCCAATCAACTCTGTAACGAGAGAATTTTATCTTTGATCTTCGTGATGCAGATGGGTGGTGGGACCCATCTCCGCAGGAAATCCTACTAAAGAGATGCTCTTTCCAGAATCTGAGTATGTTTCTTCTTCTTCTCTTGACAAAACATATGAATGCTAAACAAAACGAATAATTTCTTTTTTAACTCTTGTTTAATGGTTTTGACAGAGAATATGAGTCTCGCTGCGTACAGAGGAAGCTGTTGTTAGAAGCTTTAGCTGATGAGTTGCCTGAAGGGACCATAAGGTTTTCGTCTAAGGTTGTTCATATCGAATTGTCTGGGCACTACAAGATGGTTCATCTCTCCGACGGAACTATTCTCAAAACCAAGGTAGTACCTACTTGTCCTCTGTAAATAATCTAAGGGCTGGTTCTTTGTTGTGGAAATGCGGGTTTTCTGAACCACACTCAGGTTTTGGTAGGGTGTGATGGTGTGAAATCAGTGGTTGGTAAGTGGCTAGGCTTCAAGAGGCCGGCGAAATCTCCCCGGTTAGCAATCCGAGGGCTCACACATTTTCCAGCAGGCCATGGATTTGGGAAAAAGTTCTTCCAGTTTTATGGCAACGGTGTTCGTTCGGGTTTTATCCCTTGTGACCACAACACTGTCTATTGGTTCCTAACCCACACTTGTACCGAATTAGGTAAATGAAGCTCTACCTGATATCTACAAGTTCTTGTCCTTATCATTTGCTGTCATTGACTCTCCTCCTTGCGTCTTGGTTAGATGCTAAGAAAAATCCAGAAAAGATCAAAGAGTTTGTGCTGACCAAAGTCAAGGACTTGCCTGAAAACATTAAGAGTGTCGTGGAGACCACCGATCTTGATAGCATCGTGATGTCACGACTGGAGTACCGACCTCCATGGGAACTCCTGTGGGCAAACATCGCGAAAGACAACATATGCGTTGCAGGGGACGCACTTCACCCAATGACTCCTGATATCGGACAAGGCGGTTGCTCAGCCATGGAGGATGGAGTTATCCTCGCTCGTTGTCTCGGTGAAGCTATAAAAGCAAAGAATCTGAAAGGTGAAACAGAAGATGAAGCTGAGAGTTATAAGCGGATTGAAGAAGGTCTGAAGAAGTATGCAGGAGAACGGAAATGGAGAAGCATTGATCTTATAACAACGGCATATACAGTAGGTTTCATCCAGCAGAGCACAGGGAAGTGGATGAACCTGTTGAGAGACAAGTTCTTGTCGTCATTCCTTTCTCGGTTGCTGCTGAAAAAGTCTCATTTCGATTGCGGAAGCCTTGTCCCATGATTTTTCAATGAGCAAGCAGGATGCTAAAGGTTTATAGCCAAATAAAAAAGTCTGTGCTTCTTATCTCGACTGTAAACTGCAGACCAGTTTTCACCTTTGCTTGAAGATTATTAATAACTGCTGTTTTTCTTTTTATTTTCATGTAAAACTGTCGATAGAAAATTGAGCAAATAATAAAACCAAAGGAAAAAGTTTGTTTACATAAAATGGAAGACTCAGTTCCGATATTAGAAATGAGAATGACAGCAGAAGAGAAAGTTTTACAAAGGGGTAATAATCAGTTAAAAGTGTATGATCCAACAATGTTGGTAACGGATTCGGCAAAGGTTGTGGATGTGATCTTTTTACCAGGAACGTGGAAAGGGTTTGAGACGGCATCGACGTATGCGGCATGGAACTTCCTGAAGAACTGCAGAGAAGAAGATATTAAGGAAACGAAGAAGCCAATTTTCACAGTGATAAAAAGGAGAAGGAAACTTACACTTCTGACGTCCGTGTCTCTGACATCCAAATCAGTAGTGACCATGATAAACTTCACTTTTGTATTAGTCAAGTAACCATAGCTGCACCACGACAAGGTAATTATTAGTATTGTCTCTGTTTCTCTAGGAATAGTGTAAAAACACACACGCGACATCTGCTTATTACACTTTGTAGTTTAGTGTCGGATAGAGCAGACCGAGAAAAGCCTCGTTCAATGTTGTGCCTGCCTTCTTCGGGTTGTTCACTTTGCCACGTGTTCAAAAAAAAAAACAACACCTTCTGATTTCTCGAAGCAAAAACAAGAACAAAAAAAGCGGAGGAAGAGAGAAGAGTAAAGGAACCTCGCTCATCGATGACGTCCAGTGAGCAGTGGACGATGTGGTGGAGCTTCAGCGCATCGTCAGCTTCCGTGAAGCTCTGAATGTAAAGCGGGTTGTTCTGTTCCCATCCCAATAAAAAAGTGTGAGAAAATGATCCCACTCGATCGAATCAGGATCAAATCAAATCAACTCAACATAAGGAAAATCAGCGGCAAAACCTGGTGGCCCACGACGGCGACGCACACGATCATCTTACTCCGGCGACGGTTTTAAGAAATCGAATGTTATTAGATCTCGACGCTCTCTCGTTGTTTGCTGAGTTCCATCACGTGTGGGCTGAGTTGGGCTGGGCTTTAATGAATTCTACTTTACTTGGGCCTTTCGGTTGACATTGATTGATTGTCCCCACATCTCTTCATTCAAAGTGGGGATTGTTTCAGAGCCAGTACCATTTTGACCAAGTAAGTCATGGCTGCGGCTACTTACTTGGAATAATAAACAAAGTCATCCAATACTAACGGTAGATTTAGATCCAAGCAATAAAATAATGTCATAAGATATATTATTGCTTGTTTGTAATGGTCAAAGTCAGATGGATAATTATGGTAGACTTCAATAATGCATTATTTATATATACAGAGGCACCAACCCTTTCTTATGCTCATATAAAATCATACGAGTATTCTCACGCTTATTAGAGACGGGAAATAACCAAAAGCCTTCTTTGCCCTCTATCTCTCTCTCAATCAGGTAGCAGCAGTTCACAACTTTAGCTCCTCAATTAAAAAATCCAGGTACTATATAAATACAATCCCTTTTATGAACTCTGGCGTGTACTAATTCAGTACATACATATAAGCCAGTTCGCATCTGCATGGCATCTCATGTTCGGTGTTTACAGGCAAGTTAATTTACCAATCTAATTACTGAGATAGAGAAATGGACTTCTTCAGTTCGAGCAAAGGAAAGAAAGACGGAAAACGATCAGGTAACTATTTTCAAGTCCCCTAGTTGCAAAACTTAAACTGCCAAAAAAAGAATAGAACCGGGAAAGTGGCCGGAATGTTTAAAAAGAGCTAATCCAAACGTTGACTCATTTTTGACACGTCTCTTCAGGACTGTTCGGGAAGAAAAGTGCGAGCAAGAGCAATCCGACGAGCCCTCCTCATCCCGCCGACGGTAGATCACCGCCACCATCGTATCTTTCCAACAAAAGAGCCCAGACAGAGTACGACTTCCCATTCTCCGATGAACAAAGAGCATACCGGAAACAACCGGCGTCTGAACGCGTCCCCAACGCCCACTCCAGGCCTCCGGTGTACGGTTACGGCACGGTACTCAATCTGTTTCTGTTTCTTTGGATCAAAAACTTCATATATATGTACATGATATTGAGTTTTTCCCTCGTATTTTAATTGCAGCCTGAGCGTCGTAGAGACCACGGTACAGAAAGAATGAAGGCGACGAGTTATGAGCCAGAGATCAACGCTCCTTCGAGCCCCTTCCATCCTTCTGGAAACCGCACGGTACTTTTGACTCTCTCTGAATTGGAGTTGCTTAGAGAGAACGCAACATAACAGAGTTGGTCTTATTATTATTATCGGTTTCCTGATATTGGCTTGAATTGCAGCCTGAACGTCGTAGAAAGCCAAGTGAGTATAGTAGAGAACACCAAGATCGAATGTATGAGGCAGAGACCCGAAGCAATGCAAGCCCTTTTCACCCATTCAGAAGCCCTTCTCCATCTCCATACCACACGGTACTAACAAAAACCTAAAGCTCTGTTCTGACTCAAGTTCCTACCAATCAATCACTAAACGCTTATAGTTCTTGATGTCAGCCTGATCGCCGCAGAGACCACGACACAGACCATTACGAGGCAATGTATGAGCCTGAGGCCATTGTCATGTTTCAGAACAGCGCTCCTGGGAGCCCATTTCATCCATCCGGAAGCCGCTCTCCATCACCATACAGAACTGTAAGTCTTGTTTATCATTCTTGGAGTACACGCGAATGAGCACACATTGATGACACAATAAAAGGCCCTTTCTAATTGCAGCCTGATCGTCGTAGTAACCATGGTAACGAGCAATTCGAGGACCTGTACGAGGGAGATGGTGATGTGACACCGCGAAACAGCTCACCACCGAGCCCGTTTCATCCAGCAGCAAGCCGGTCACCTCCACCACAATCATACCCAACGGTACTCTAAAAATTAGCCCTGCTCACTGTTAGCTTGTTTTCTAAAGATTAATGAAAGTGAGTCACTTAGAGTTTGTTCTTTGAAATTCGGCAGCCTGATCGACGTAGAAACCACCCTGATAATGAGCAATTCGATGACCGGTACGAGGGAGATGGTGATGTGATACCTCGAAACAGCTCACCACCCAGCCCGTTTCATCCAGCTGCAAGCCGGTCACCACCACCACAACAACACAGAACGGTACTCTTCTAAAAGACTCTGTTTGGGCTTGGTGATGGAAACGATCAAAGTACTCCTGACAGTGTAGAATTTGGTCTCTTGAATTAATGTGCAGCATGGTAATGAGCA
>KE154496.1:611697-628491 GCA_000411075.1 Sisymbrium irio | reverse complement strand
GAGAGAGATGGCCACGTAAGAATGGCGGGGAAGAGCGCTCCTAGGAGCCCAGGCCATGGAGGCGCAGCAGCATACTATTCATCATCCAGCGATGAAGACAAGCACTCGAGCTACATGTATCCAGAGATTGCCACCCCAAGTCGTTCCATGCCAGTCTCCTCGGCCAGCAGCACGGTACGTATGAATCACTTTCTTTTGGAAATCGTTTTGATTCTTAAATACTTTTATCAGTATGAATAATAACACTAGTGTATTACCTCTGCAGCCGGTTCACCAAAACTATCAGATGGTTGTGGTCGAAACCTATGAGCCGCCGGAGCTGGCGGACGAGTCTCAGAGCTTCACGCTGCAGGAGATCGCTAGAATGCGAGGGCTCAAGGAAGAGAGCCAGTCAACGATCTCCGAGGGTTACGTATCGGTGGCGAACTATAGAGTGAGGGTGAGCGTGGCGGAAACACTCCAGGGGATCATCGAGAAGCACGGGGACATAGCGGCCTCCTCGAAGCTCCAATCAGCCGTGACGAGGTCGCATTACCTGGAGTCCCTAGCCGGCGTGGTGATGGAGCTGAGATCGAAGGGGCTAAGGGATCTGACGAAGGCGAGAGTGGGGGAGATGGTGGCGGTGGTGAAAGACATGGAGTCGGTGAGAATCGATGTGTCGTGGCTGAAGAAGTCGGTGGAGGAGCTGGCGGAGGCGGTGGAGTACTCAGGGGAGTATGACTCGGCCAAGGTGGAGAGGGAGGTGTGCGAGAGGGAGCTCAAGGCCGGGAAGGGAGAGATGGAGGTGATGAGGGAGGAGCTAGGGAAGAGGGAGAAGGAACTCAGGGAATGCCGAGAAAGGGTGACGACTGTGGCCGGAAAACTAGGGCAACTAGAGATGAAAGGTTCGAGACTGAACAAGAACCTCGACCTGTTTCACTCCAAGGTTCACAAGTTCCAAGGACAAGCCGTCCTTCTCCACCTTTAACATTCTCCACAAAAAGGAGGGGGTCATGAATTGAATGATTCTCGTATGTATGAACATACTTGCTTGTTTTTGGGAGCCTACATTTGAATAATTAAGACTGTCCAAGTGACGATAGCGACGAAAATATCAAGGAGATAAAAAAGGATCCTCCGCAGCTAATTAAACACTTGCAAATTTGTCAAATGTTTATTCGTGTGTTATACTATACAATTATCTACGAACTTGATCCCTTTTGTTTCCCAGTTAGTTTCACCACTTCCACACTCCAAAATGAAAGCCACGTTCAGCATGTTTGTGGTCAACTAATGGAATTTTGGTTGAATCTCACGCCTCTAGACTCATGTATAGTATGTTCTACTGGTATCTATGTACTTCGTGTGGTTGATATATTCAAAAATGGTAGACACCAAAGTGGGCCTCTTAACGAACGATTCCTTAGAGAGGCCCAAGACTCGAGTGAGACAACTAAACAAAGACCGGAATTCATTAGAGAGGCCCAAGACTCGAGTGAGACAACTAAACAAAGACCGGTCATGGTCGGTACGTCGGTGTGACTTGCGAGTCATCGATTATCCAAAAGCAATAACTCTGTTTCCCATAACATCTAATTAATTAGTTAATTTCTTTAACCCAGAAAAGAAAAGAAAAATAGGAAGAAGAAATTAATGAAGAGCGAAGATTAGATTTAGAGACGTCGGGTAGGAAACTGGTGGGACCAGAGGAGAAAGGTAACCCATCATCATTCATTTTTACACTTTGAAATTATTATTTACTACTTATTTATTTTAATGTCTTTATATAACCTCACTATCTTTCGTTTCTATCATTTACTTCTTCCTGCTCCACTTTCCCTTTGCCTCTTATATCACTGTGCTGTGTTCAACTCATATCCACCACTCTCTCTGTTCTCCTTCTCCGAAAGGTTTCCTTTCCTTTTTTTGATTGGTCTTGGTTCTTTTGATAATCTCTCAAGTTTTTCTGTTTATCTGGAATTCTTTTTTTTTTGTTCATAAACGAAAGAAAGAAATACAGTATGGGTGTTCTTGATCATGTCTCCGAAATGTTTGATTGCTCTCATGGACACAAGATTAAAAAGCGCAGACAGTTGCAGGTAACCCCACCTAACTTCTCTTTTTCTTCTTTCAGTTCCGAACAAAAAGATGTGGACAGATTTGGCTGAGAATTTTAGATCTTGATGCTTTTGGAAACCAAAAAACTAAGATTCCTTGGGAAAGTGACGACTCTTAGTATAGAAACTAGATTTGCTGAGAAGGAAGGTTTGAGTGAGATGTGTGACTGTTACTTTGTCGGTCTCTTTGTTAACTTCCATGTAGTTGGAACTAACCAGTAATCATAATTATGCTTATCAATTGGAGTATTATTAATGTGAATTATGCAACTTCTTACTTAAAAATCTTTATAGACATAACTCAGAGATAAGGGTAGATTTCTGGATTTTGAAATTTTATTTGAAGCGGTTTTTGTTTGAGTTAATGTTCCTAACGCCGACCAAATAGATTCGTTTTTAATCTGGAAACAAGTTGCAGCCATCTGTTAGATTTACACCGGGATTAGTATTTTATACTATATTCGCTGTCGGAATCTGTAATTTTTTTTTATTTTTTTATTATTTAAGAGAAAAACAAATAATCTTAATTTTCGGGGAAATCACGTGAATTTACTCGCTCGCTAGTCATGATATGATATGATATGAATATCTCAGCGACATTTTTACTATTTTTCTTAGATATTTTGAAGAGTGGTAAACATTTTACTAATTTTGTTTGTTTGTTTGTTTTGTCGTTTTGTTCACTATCCTAATAGACGGTGGAGATCAAAGTCAAGATGGACTGCGAAGGCTGCGAGCGGAAAGTGCGGCGGTCGGTGGAAGGAATGAAGGGTGTTTCGTCTGTATCGCTGGAGCCCAAAGCCCACAAAGTCACTGTGGTCGGCTACGTCGATCCCAACAAGGTGGTGTCTCGAATGGCTCACAGGACCGGCAAGAAGGTCGAGCTCTGGCCGTATGTGCCCTACGACGTGGTGGCTCATCCTTACGCCGCCGGAGTCTACGACAAGAAAGCACCGTCTGGTTATGTGCGAAGAGCGGATGACCCCGGTGTGTCGCAGCTGGCTCGTGCTAGCTCCACCGAGGTCCGCTACACTACTGCTTTTAGCGATGAGAATCCAGCGGCTTGTGTGGTCATGTGATTTGCAATAATATATTGGACCGTTTTGAGTTTGTTATGGTTTCATGTATTCGTGTGTTGTTTCTGTAAATTAATACCAAAATGACAATGGAAATGGTAGTAGGGTTTCTTGTTTTGGTTTTAGTGCCTTGGTCTCTGTACTCGTAACAGCCTTTTATGGATTGTATTATTTACTTTTCTTCTTTCTTTTTTTTGCTCCAATCAAAGACGACTATTGATAAATGTCTATGTCGAAATTTAATTTTTATAAAATAAAAACAAATGTGTAGGATATTTTTTATTTTCCTAAAAAAAGTTTCAGCAAAGTGTTAGATATATATACGCCGAGCAAGTGAATTATGTCTCAGACCAATAAGTACGAACGAGCCTTTATGATATAATGATCAGCCCATTTTAAAGCCCAAGTTTGGTACGTGAAGCGTTCTCTATTTGAATTAGTCCGGAAAACGAATCCCATCTCATAAAGCGTGCTTGGTTACAAGATTCCAAGTGCTTTTAGTGCAGAGAATTGGAAGAAACTGTAGATATAGAACTCAAACTTAGGTTTCAAAAGAGAAAATTGAAGCTGAGCAGTAACTAATTGATATGGCTATATGAGGTTGTCCTCCAAAATCTCGACTAATAAAGATAAGAACAATTAAAATTATATGAAAAAGCATAAAACTTCAAATGTTGAAATAGAGATTTTTTTATATATATAAGGATATTTTATAACCCAAACAAAGCGGATCAATTTGTAGTTAAAAAAAGCAGTAGCAATCAATTAAAAACAAAAATAGAGAGAAATGTTCAGACAAAGATTCCGAGCTTCCCTCTATGACCTTGGAAATCCTCGAAACAGGGGAACATTATTATAATACAAGTTTCAATCTTCTTTACACCAAACAAAAAGAAGAAGAAAAAAGATAGAAAGTAATCAAAATGAAGTCAAGAACACGATACTTGATAGGGATTCTGCTTCTAGTTTCGATTTGTTTAAAGGCCAGCCATGCAGGAGGAGAAGATGATGATGATGAGAAGAAGGAGGGGAAGAAAGGAGTAACATACGATGGAACTTCATTGATAATAAATGGAAAAAGAGAGTTTATTTACTCTGGTTCTGTGCATTACCCTCGAAGTACACCTGATGTAAGCAGACAGCTAGTATGTATGTTTATTGCCCAATATGGAACATGATCTCGCTTTATATATCATGGATCTGGTTCTTTTTTCAGATGTGGCCCAGTATCATTGAGAAAGCTAGAATTGGGGGACTAAACACCATCCAAACTTATGTTTTTTGGAATGTGCATGAGCCTGAACAAGGAAAGGTATCAACTAATTACGGTTATAATATTCTTTTTTTTTTATGTAGTTGATTTGATCATTTTGCTTAAAATGGTTTATATTGGGGTTTCAGTGGGATTTCACGGGGAGGTTCGATTTGGTGAAATTCATTAAAGTGATCCATGAGAAAGGTCTCTATGCTACTCTCAGACTTGGACCCTTTGTCCAAGCCGAATGGAACCACGGGTATAGGAAAGAGAGATTTAAACCCAAAAGTGATGCGTGCATAAATATATTACCTGATCTCTTTCTTGTGAAATGCAAACTTGAACTCATCTTTTTTCATTGTCAGAGGGCTGCCGTACTGGTTACGTGAGGTCCCAGATGTTTTCTTCCGTACAAATAATGAGCCATTCAAGGTAAAAGCTAACCAAATGCATAGAAAGTTATATCAATTTTCTTGAATATTTGTCTGAAATCTGAGACGAAATCAAATGGAAATTAAGGAGCATACAGAGAGATATGTGAGGAAAATACTTGGGATGATGAAAGAAGAGAAGCTGTTCGCTTCACAAGGAGGTCCCATCATCTTAGGACAGGTATAATAAAATCCTGACTTTTCTTTTCTAGTGAAACATTGAAACCTCTCTGACTCTAAGCATATAATAAATGGCAGATAGAGAACGAGTACAACGCAGTGCAGCTAGCATACAAGGAGAGTGGAGAGAAATATATAAAATGGGCAGCGAAATTGGTGGAATCATTGAATCTAGGGATCCCATGGGTTATGTGCAAACAAAACGATGCTCCTGGCAATGTGATTAATGCTTGTAATGGAAGGCATTGCGGAGACACTTTCCAGGGACCAAACAGACACGATAAGCCTTCCTTATGGACCGAGAACTGGACCACTCAGTACGCAAGCATGTTTAACCATATTAAGTTAATTTAATCTCTCTCATCAACACGACCTACTATATACTCTTATATAAAATAAAAAAATTATAGGTTTCGAGTTTTTGGTGATCCTCCAACACATAGAACAGTGGAAGATATCGCATTCTCGGTTGCAAGATTCTTCTCTAAGAATGGATCTCATGTCAACTACTACATGGCACGTTATAACGTTAACCTCATGTGTGTACCAAAATATATATTATATATACATATGTATGTACGTAGATTGAGACACCTCTGTTTCTGTGCAGTTCCATGGTGGAACAAACTTCGGACGCACGTCTGCTCATTTCGTTACCACCCGTTACTACGACGATGCGCCACTTGACGAATACGGTAATGTATATGCAGAGCCCTGACTGAGAAGTTAAGACCATCCCCAGATTAGATCATAATCAAACAAAAGTTGTTGGTTATTTTCTTAGGTATGGAGAAGGAACCCAAATACGGTCACCTGAAACATGTGCACAGAGCACTTGAATTGTGCAAGAAGGCACTCTTGTGGGGCCATCCTCGTGCGCAGAAACTTGGTCCCGACACCGAGGTTACCTGAACCAGTTAACCCCTATACGGTTTTGGTTAATCGAATCAGACCTTAACGGTCCGGTTTCTGTTTCTGCAGGTTAGGTACTACGAGCAGCCAGGGACAAAGGTCTGCTCGGCTTTCTTAGCGAATAATAACACAAGAGAATCTAATACAGTCAAATTCAAAGGTCAGGATTACGTTTTACCGTCTCGTTCCATCAGCATCTTACCTGACTGTAAAACCGTCGTCTACAACACGGCGCAGGTTAGCTCGCTTAACCGGTTCAGTTTGTTTTGAGAGAAATTTATTGATAAAAAACGGTATATATATCTTGTTCGGAAACAGACTGTTGCACAACACAGTTGGAGAAATTATGTGAAGTCGGAGAAAACGAGCAAAGATCTCAAGTTTGAGATGTATAGTGAGAATGTTCCTTCCAAACTCAACGGTGATTCTTTGATTCCGGCGGAGCTTTATTATTTAACCAAGGACAAAACTGATTATGCTTGGTACACTACTAGGTAACTTCCATCACAGGCAACATATTTTTTCTTCCCCTCTTTTATCAAACTCTGGGAGAGGGCCTTGTCAGTGATGCTTTGATTCCATGAATACAGCATAAAGATTGACGAAGATGACTTACCAGACCAAAAAGGTGTTAAGATGATACTGAGAGTAGCTAGTCTTGGTCACGCAGTAGTAGTTTATGTTAATGGAGAATACGCAGGTACTACTTAACAGTTAATGTCGGTATAAATAAGTCACACAGACAGAGGTGTCATGTATCATAATATGACCTTTCGTATGCGATTCTTTTGTTTTATTTGTGTGGGTAGGGAATGCACATGGAAGCCATGAAATGAAGAGTTTCAAGTTCACAAAACCGGTAAAACTTAAGACCGGAGATAACTACATTTCAATCTTGGGTGTGCTAACCGGATTCCCTGTGAGTATATAGACCAATTAGAAACATTGAAGATTGAGATTATATATATACCAAACGAGTAGATGACAATAAACGTGATGTTAATCTTTCAGGACAGTGGATCATACATGGAGAAGAGGTATGCCGGTCCACGTGGTGTTTCGATTATCGGTTTGAAGTCGGGAGTGCGTGATTTAACGGAGAACAATGAATGGGGACATCTGGTGCGTATGACCTGGTGACTCAAACATATTTATATCTGCGAAAAGACAATTCTTGCTTTGTGATGTAATGAAGGTTTGTTTAATCCGGTTGATGAAGGCCGGTTTAGAAGGTGAAAAGAAGGAGGCGTACACAGAGCAAGGATCAAAGAAAGTTAAATGGGAGAAAAACGGTGAACGTAAGCCTCTTACGTGGTACAAGGTACACATAACGACCTCCGTTAGAAGACGTTTCTTGTAATTAATGTCTAATGAATAGATTTTACGTACAGACTTACTTTGAGACACCAGAGGGAGAGGACACGGTCGCGATTAGGATGAGAGGAATGGGAAAGGGATTGATTTGGGTGAATGGGAATGGCGTAGGCAGATACTGGATGTCTTTCCTTTCTCCTCTTGGAGTGTCAACTCAAACAGAGTAACTTTTTAAAACATTGACTTTCGAGACAAGAAACCCGAGAGACAAATTGAAACTAAACCTAAGTGTGTGATGGAACTTACATTATACAGGTACTATATACCAAGGTCTTTCATGAAGGAGAAGAAGAAGAAGAACTTGCTTGTGATTTTTGAAGAAGAACCAGGGGTGAAACTGGAGGCTATCGATTTTGTGTTAGTGAATAGAGACACGATCTGTAGTTACGTGGGAGAGGATTATCCAGCATCGGTGAAATATTGGAAGAGAGAAGGTCCAAATATAGTTTCAAGAAGCAAAGATATGAGGCTCAAGGCAATGATGAAGTGTCCACCGGAGAAACAGATGGTCGCCGTGGAGTTTGCAAGTTTTGGGGATCCCACAGGAACTTGTGGGAACTTCACAATGGGCAAGTGTTCTGCATCTAAGTCAAAGGAGGTGGTCGAGAAGGTAATGTGATGATCGAAGCAGTTCTAAGATAGGTATTGTTTTGGTTAGCTAATTGCGGGTTTCGTGTTAATCTTTGGAACAGAAATGTTTGGGAAAGAATCAGTGTTCGATAGTGGTAGATAGAGAGACGTTTGGAGACAAAGGGTGTCCGGAGATAGTGAAGACACTGGCAGTGCAAGTGAAGTGTGAGAAGAAAGAAGGAAAACAAGATGATGAGAAGAAAATGAAGAATGAAGAGGAAGAAGAAGAAGAAGACGATGATGAAGAAGAAGAAAAGGAAGCAGAGGAAAGCTTCCTTAATTTAAAAGATAAGAAGCAGAAGCAAGATATATAAACAAGAGTTCTCATTGCTTTGAGTTTTGATATATCAAAGTTATATTCATTAATTTTTACTGGTGAAGTAAGCATAAAACGTTGAGTGTTACCCAATTTATTAGAAAGAAATGTTTGATTTTATATATCGTTTGTGCGCTTTTGTTTGTTGGTGTCTCTCTTATGTGGGGTTCTTCGTTTTGCCGTCATTCGCTATTATATGCTATATAACTACTGCTTTTGTTCTCTCGTTTCTTGCTTTGATCGTTTGTTGTATTTAAACATGAGCTTTTCCGTTTTAGGGGATGGTACAAGTTGTGTCAATGGAAAGCCTGAATTCTGAACGAAGACAGAGATCGGCGCAAGTAACTTTTTCCTCTTTCTTTTCAGTATTTATTCAAACTACTGTTGACAAACATTCTCCAATTGTTTTAACGGTTCGGTCGAATTTGAATGATTACTAACCTATTGAAGTTATCTTTTGTTTTTGTTCGCAACAACGGTATAATCCTCCCTGCTTACTATAAGCATTATCAGTTTCGCTGGGAGAGTAAAAGAGCAGGCGCAAGGAAAATTATTGAATCTTAACTTTTATAGCTCATCGTTTAATTAAAAATAACATTCAAAGTGCCGACCAAATGAAACCTAAAAGGGGGCGAATATCGAACTTAGAGTATCCATAGTTTAAACCAACCAAATGGAATCTAAAGGGGGAAAGAGAAGCCTATCATCTTTCTTTATCTACACAATAATAGCTTTCTTTCTGCAGCGAGCCTGCAAAGACAAAAGGGGAATGCACCAAAACAGCGAAAGAGGCTTCAGACAACACAACATTCTCTGTATCCTCATTGCATATCCAAGGAGAAGAGAGGATTCAACAACACTCACCACCTTCCTTTCGGGCATCTTTGGCATTTGTCAGGACCATTAAAACCCCCCACCCCCAAAAAAAAAAAAAAACATAAATCAAAATCAGAGTCTTCCGATGTAAATGTACAGAGAGAGGGGTTGGTTTATCGCCACAACAGAGAGATGCTTATGAGAGGTCGAACGATCCTTGCCCTTCGTTGATGGCATAGAGCAGTTTCTTGTACATGATTTCCTGTTTCAAGTACAACTCGACTTCAGGCTCACCCCCCACCAACAACCACAGAAATCATGGACTTTAAAGAAACAAAGAGACATGACGCACCTTTGTAGAATAAGGAGGGAGCTTAAGGTAGTTGGCGCAAGTCATGACGCTGGGAAGATCATCGTCTGCCGTCTCCGAGGCCCCTGTCCCGTTGGCTGCTGCACTTGAGGAGGTTGATGAGTGCTGCAACAGCCATGAATACACACAGCAATTTTATTAATATCCCACGGGAAACCAAATACATAACAACTTCAAGAAAGCAAGCCATAATCTTAAGAACACATGGCAAATGTAGATGCATTCTGTTATATTCTTGGTGGCTAGAATTTACCATGACTAGGGACCGCTTGCCATGATTGAAAACACTTCTCAACCCAATATATATATATAAGTAAAGCTTCATTACCTTTCTCACAATCGTCAGCTTTGGGTTCAGAACAGCTAAGCCACCAGGAGGAAGTCTAGGAGCTCCAGTTACAAATTGGCAGAAAGCCCTCTGTTGATCTGCTGTAAGCTCTCCCATTATCTCCAATAACTACAGCGAGGGTGAAAACCAAAGTCAATAAGGAATCAAACAATAAAGAAGCAAAGCTGAGTGTAAAAAAAATATGGTTTTATAACAACTCGATAAACTGAGAGAAGTAGCATACGTTAATGATTGCCGGACTTTTTGCAGTATAACCGTGATCAAACTTAATATGTTCAGCAAGAGTCTCCGCCTGCAAGAAGATGAAGATTTTAGAAATGAAATTATATCTAGTGGACTCAAGTCACCTAGATTTAGAGAAACAAAAAAGTTGACAAATCACCTCCCACAACTCTCTACGACCACACAGCAAGTAGTCCAGCTCAGAAGGGGTGAATATTTGTAGCGATGTTATGTCAAAGACCTGGTAATCATGTGCATAAACAGATAGGTTTTGTTAGGATAAAATAATACAGGCAAAAGTTTTTGAGGTCAGACTATAACAGAGAGGATAGAAATCTCGAACCAGCATTAACCACTCTTTTTCTATTCTATTAAAGAAGCCAAAGGCACCAGGTAAATAAGGAGACAAAGCAGAGAATCTGCGGAACTGCTAACCTGATTGAATCCAGATCTGAAGGCTTCGATCTGCCGGACAACTCCTCTCTTGACAGTAGCATCAACGACCAGGGATATATACTCCTCAAGACTATTAATATCAACCTGTAACAGAACAGAAAACAACACGAATCAACAACCACGAACAAGGACGAAAAGAATAGTAAGACATGGGATTCAAATTTCAAGCTTAGACAGTACAATTTCATCTCCCGGTCTCAGAATGTATTCAGGATAGCCAGGTAGCGTGAAGTCCAAGCAGAGATCTTCAATACGGGATCCACGTAAACCTAAATCAGAAATTGCGCTCCAGTTGTCACCACCTACTGCCTCCAGATAATGCTTTCGGTCAACAAGAACACGAAGCTCTTGCAAAGTCTTGCCCAGTTCAGCATCAAACAATATAATATCATGCACATCAAGCTCCTGCTTAAATGAGAAAAGGAAAAATGGAGGCAATTACTAACAAACGTGAAAAAAAGTAGTAGCCACTATTCCACTCTTAACTAAACAAAAGAAATTACTGATAGTAAAAAATAACTCACTTGACCAAGAATAAGCTTATAAAACGCTGTACTCAACGGGACATCCAACAACCGTCCATCTTGAAGTGCTTTTGCCATCACGCGGCCTAAAAGGCGGAAATATTCAATAACTTTATGAAACCGACTACCTTCAGATACGTCAGCTGTTGAAGGCCAAGGTCGAGGAAACAACCCAAGTGGTGCCTGAACTATATCTCTGTCCCTAGCTGCAGATGATTTCCCGTCCTCAATCTCATCTCTACCAATTTGCATAGATACCTTGTCACCAGAACTTGATCTCCACATCCCAAGGGTAACCTTTTGCAAATCATGGCTTAGGAGTGTGTAGAACTCGAGTGTAGGGCCTAGACCAGTACCAACTTCACCAAAATATTCTACTTCCAGCACAGCTTTTTGGCTAGAATACATCTCCATAACTTTCGCAGCAGAATCTAATATCCTATTTCGGGATACACGGACTTTCTGGCGCTGCAATCTCCCTATCCTCATCTCTCGTTCATTTGTAGACCCACTGCCGTCAGCACCTTGTTGCTGCTGCAAGCGATTCAATGCACGAGATAACCCAAAAGCAGTTGAATAGAAATACTGTCTGCGGGTCTGAAATGGAAACAGAAATGGGCATGCTCTAGTCAACTGGTAGCACCAAGAGGGAAGACTTCCACTGCACAAAGCAAGCGCATCCTGGATCTGTCGAGCTAATTTGGGGGTAAGTTTACTGTTGATGAATTCTTCATGAGATACCTTAGCAGCAGTTGTATTCAGATCATCTAGACTTGTAATTTTTCCCTCTGCGAAACGATCAGAAACAGTTTGGGCTCTTAACCGAGGGCCCAGCTGATTCAAACCCTCTAATACACGCAACAGCGCCAGAACATTGTATGTCGAATTTGACTTCTCAAGGTCACACGGAAGCTCCCCTTGTAAGATACTATCCAACAGAGATGCCCTATATGACTGAGATTCTACGCTAGAGTTGGTGGTCGCAGACTTAGTGGATTTTGATGGTGCGGTCGAACTTGCTCCACCAACTGACAACCTATTCGCTTGGCTGTCCGGCTTCTGGTACATGATGGTGTAAATATCATTTAATCTACTTCCATCACTTGAGATGAAGTCACTCCCACCGAACCTGTCATCATCATCTTCGTCTAGCATAAGTTGTCGCTGCACAGCCTGATAAATCGTCATATGCCTACTAAGTTGCTTTCCTCCCGCAGTAAATATTAACTTAGAGGGCTCATCGGAACTTCGATACAGGGTACGCCCATGCAGGTCTCTACTTCCCCTGATACCTCTACCACTGGCAGCTCCGAGCCCAGCCATCGCTGCAGCCGCAAAGGAGAGTGCCCCCCTAGATCCATAAGAATTTCCAATGCCAGCATCAGTAGAATCGGATCCCCTTGCTGCTGCAGCCCCACTGGTGCCTCCCGAAGCTGAATTCATCTGTCGGCCACTAGTTGCCAGACCGGAACCGTCATCATCCACTGTGTCCCCCAATTTCACATCATGCACTTTATCAGGCGTGCACATGGGAAGACTGTCATCCAGAACCTGGAAATAAATTTATATATATAATTATCAAGACCACATTTAAGCTACAAAGCAACAGCAATCGATAGCAGCCAAATAAATATGAGAAATGGTGGTATAGAGCAAGTAATTCTTAAGGGAACGGTTCCAAATGACTTCGGTCAAGATGGCAAACCTAACCAAAAATACGGAAGCTGGCAAGCATTATTGCCAAAATGTAGTATCTTTCATGTTGTTAGCAAGAGAAACAATTGCGAATACTTACATCTTCATTATCATCATCTTCATCATCAGAAATGTCTTCCTCTTCAATCACCAAGGCATCATCAATGTCGACCGGGGATATATCCAATTCCTCATCCTACAAGGCATACAAGTACGATAACGCTGCATAAGCAGATCACACTACAAACACTATATGATATAACACAACTAAACAACCATGTAATCCAAAAGTTTGTACAGGAACATACCTCAGAGCTCGAGTCTCCGCTAGCTGGTTTCATATGTGTATCTTTGTCAAGGGCAGCCCTCCTTTGAGCACTGCTCCTTGTTTGAGGACCCTTATCTGCCTGAGCCGGCTTCATAACGCCTTTGCCTTTACCTTTTCCTTTGGATGAGCTGGTACCTTTCTCATGCACAGGTTCTTTCTTTGAGGTATCACCTATGTTAATTGCTGATCTAGATCTAGAAGAATGACGACGGGTGGCAGAAGCTGGAGTTGACGAGGATGGTGATGAAACACCAGCCCCGCTAGATAATGTGCCTGGCTCTGTATTTCCAGCAGGCGCTGCGGGCTTCATACCAGATTCACCGCGTTGTACCCGGGGCCAAAGAAATTCCTCCACCGCTGCTATGCTTGCTAATGGATCTATAAGAACAATATTGGAGGAGTAATCACGTAGTGTCTTCTCTCCAGGTGCACGGCATAATCGCAATTTCAAAGGATGTGCCAAAGCACTCAATCCAGATGAGAGGCGCGCACTTCCACTTAGTGACCTTGAGGGATGGCTAAGGACGACGGGAAACCGTTCCAGTGAAGATAAAGCATCTTGAAGTTTCTGAATCAAAACTGTCATAGGAGGGGTCTTTCCCTCATTAACATCAGAAGGAAGTGCGACTTCTAGAAAAGCTTTGAACCTTCTGAGCCCATCCTGGCGAAGTTTGGGTAAATTAAACTCGGAGACTTTCTCTTTAGAAAAGTATCCACAAGAAAAGAAGTTAAGCAATGCTGCAACTACACCACTGCCAATGAACTCAAAAGTTGAGACGCCATCCCCTTTACTTAGCTCGCTAAGTATCTCAGAAATGACACCAATCAAGTATTCTTCCTTGCTAGCAGAAAAATCGCCAAGGCATGGCCCAGAGGCTTTAGATTTTCCCTTTCCTTTCACTTTATGATCATCTATACCAGCACTTAGCTTCGTGCAAAGATTCTTCAGATGTAAGAGATCATCTGTAACTCCAACATCAAGATCCCCACCATCAGACGGGAAGTGCTTGTCTTTAAATGCTTTGGCACAGGTACTGACTGTTTCCCTTAGCATGAAGCTAGCAGTAGGAGATTCCGGCGAATTATGGTTTGCACCTATGTTAAGGGACGCAGGATTCTTAGGCTCTTCCGACTGATTTCCATCAGAATTAGCATTACTACTTCGCCGTCTATAACGCCTGGATCGTGCAGATCCAGGCACACAGTCATTTTCCTTATCAGTGGGTGAAGCATGAGAAATAGGTTTACCAACCAAGACAAGTTGATCTACAGCATGAACCACCCCTTCCCTCACAAACACTTTCGAGAATGTTTCAGGAAGCTTTTCCATCAAAATTTCGGCAACTTGGAGAGCAGGAACCAAGACTTGTGGATCTTTCCATGCTAAGACACCAGCTAAGAAGCTATATAGGAGAAAGTGTAAGAAGTTGCACCCACTGTCATGTGAATTAATTTAATCATAAACAGCATACCTCGATATATTTGTGTCACCAATTAGAGACTGAATCATGTCTGAAGTGCTAAAATACATCAACTTTCCGATAACTGAGAGACATTTATGGCGAATTGTACCATTGACACTAGAACCATAAATCTGTTGGAAAGAACGCAAGGATGGTTAGACATACATCAGGTAGTGTTAACGTTATTTTGTAGCAAATTGAACCCAAAAAATCACCTGCACTAAAACTGGAAGAAGATCCAATCCAAATTGCTGAAGAAGTTCAGGTTGATCACCAAGTAATTTTTCTCTAGGTGAAACAGCATCTTCTTGCTTTCCTGAAGTACTTGCGGAGGATTTCTTTTGGCCTGAACCTTTCACCAAACTGTTTGTGCTAGTAGGAAGGGAGATAACCCCTTCTGGCAACGGAGGCAGGAGCTCATTCGCTAGGTTGACTATCTCAAAAATCTAAGATACAAAATAAAAGTCTTAATTCAAAACAGTTCTTAAAACAAAAAACCTCCCGTGATCATGTTCACGAATTAGCTAACCATGGGCTAAAAAAACAAATAAGCCAGATAGAACGCTTCTCTCTATACCACCTCTAACTTAAGACCAGCAAACAAGAATAGGAATTTGAACCATCTGCTGCAGCATAAATAAAGCTCAAAAGTCTACACTACACAAACACCTAAGCAACATATGGCAAACAAACACAAAATAAAGAAACTATAGCTAAAATAAAGAACTGATACTAAATCCAAGTGATCGATTTGTAGGTGCTTCCTTTACCAGTTATATAAAAGCTAGCATTTTTTATCAGGGATTGAACAAAAGAAATTTTGTGATATCAACAGTAAAACACAGTACCTGATCTGCAGGCCTACTCAGTGCTGGGGATACAGATGCATTCGCAGAGACGCCAGAACCCGACAGAATCTCCTTAAGAATGCTACTGATACCAAGAAGAAGTAATGTCCTGCACCCAAGAGGTGACCCGCTCGCACAGGTAGAAAGTAATCGGATCAACCCCTGTGAAAAATGTGGTGAAAATGTCATCTACAGAATTACGTTAAGTAGAAAAAACGAGAGGATTTACTCATACCGTGTAAGTTGAAACACCGAGAGATGCTTGCCCACCTCCTGAATTGGTAGTGGAAATAAGAGACGCAGCTTGAGTAACCAGGCCATGGTTGCATAATTCGTCTAATTTCTCAGGGTACGATGCAAATGCTTCAGCAATCCGAGTCAGACAGATAGAAGCATATTCCAGAACCTGCCAAGAGACAAAACAATTATGGAGGAAGGGGCGGTAAAGAACGGAACTGAATAGTGCCACATTATGACCAAAAAAAAAGGAAGGTCAATTACCTTCGAATCATGATACTGAAGTAGGTTTGTCAGTAATGGTACAGCTTCCATAACATAATCAGATGCATCTGAAGGTAACTTCTTGCACATATTTGCAGCAGTAGATAGTGCAACACGCTAGAAGAAGGCAAGTAATATGTACATTAGATACACGAGTATGTAAGGCATAAAAGAGAAGTTACAAATTAACCCACCTGGACTCCAGTGGAGAAGAAATCCAGATATGAGAGCACTGCCATAAGAGCACCAGCCCGCAAACAGGCAGTTGGATGCTCCTGAGAAATCTTTTTGAGAGCTTGCAGAGACTGTTGTAAGAACACGATTAGTAGAACGCGAGTCAAACTTCAAGGTAGATCATTAAGCAAAATCAAAACATTGGATACGTGTAAGCAAGTGCCTGAGTTGTAATACAAAGTGATTCTCAATTTCAGCAATAAACTGCGATAAATTATTCCAGATTTGCGATAAAATACTTTATATCAACAAAATCTAAAGAGTTGAGGTAGAATAGCGAACCTGCTCGGCCAAGTCCATGTATTCTATAGTTAGCAATCTGGCGACAAAGCATGAAACAGCGCCGTAGTGAACAACGGCAGCACAAGAGGAGGGCAAGACATCACAGAGATGGGTAAGAGCCCTGGCGGCAAGAAGCATAATGTCGGCATTGCTTTCATGGTTGAGTAGGCCAACGAGAACGGGGACGAAGGAATCAACAGAGAAGGTGCTCAAGGAGTCTTCGGTGCCGATGGACAACATCTCGCAGAGCTGGGTGAGAGCCTCGACCTGCTTTCCCTCCTCTCCATCGGAGCGCAAGCCAGAGAGTATCTTCTTCATCCTGCCGTTTAAGTGGGAGGAAGAAGCAGAGCCGATACCGGAAGAAGGGAGAAGGTCGTCAAGGCCAGCTCCGAGCTTCCTGAGCAAGCCTTGCAAAGCACTGCTGGCGGAGCTCATG
>KE154496.1:563208-580168 GCA_000411075.1 Sisymbrium irio | reverse complement strand
CCTCTCCTCTCGCCGTCTTCGGAAGCCCTAGAGGAACCCCACCTGGAGTCATCCCTTCCAGATCCGTAGCTCCGGAAACCGCCTCCGAGCTTAGATCTGTCGAGCTCCTCAGCGGAACGCTCGCGAGGACCGGTGGGGAGGGAGACGAGCTCAGCCTGAGTGAGCCTCTCCGTCTGAGGAGCCGGCTTGGGCTTGGCAGAGCCGTAGGTGGCGAACTCGGCGAGAGATAAGGTTTGGGCTTTCTTCTTCTTAGTTTTGGTGGTGGCCGCAGCGGCTAAGGAAGGGAAGTCGGAGGAGGAGTTAGTCTGATTGGAGGAAAGGGCTTGTTGCTGCTGGAGCTCAGCTTCGTGTTCCTCGGCCTCCAGAGCCCAAGCACCAGGCTTTGCCCAAGCAGATGATACAGCAGCCGCCATGCTTTCTTCTTACGAGATTCTTCTTCTCTGTTTCTCTTTTCTCGCTGTGTGTGTGAACGAACGAATGAATGGCCCTCCTTCTTTCCTACGTTCCCAAACTCCTTCTTTTCTTATATACTCTTGATTTTTGTGGGTTTTGATCCGACGGTCCTTAATTTTTCACATTAGTAAATACTCTTGTGCTATTTAATTTCTTTCCTTCTTATGCAAGGACAAGGATTATTGGTTCTCTAATTAAATTAGAAATCTCATTATGATTTCCTTCTATCTCATTCTAAATTTATATTTAAACAAAAAAAAACAAAGTCAAAACTATATATTATATATATTCTTCTTAGACAATGATATCAAATCTGTACTACGAGACAACCAAAAAATGAATGTGAATGGGCAAATTTTCTCTAAATCCCCCCCTGTATATATATGAGAAACCTCAAAAACACTAATACAAAGCTATATCAAGTATACACAAAGCTACATTCTTCCTCACTTAGAGTCTAGAGATGATATGCCATTTTGATCATGATCTTCTTCATTTAGTCTAAACGAAATTAACTTATCGCTTTACCTTGCTAATAATACTCTGGACTGTACAAACTTAGAAGATGTTCTTCCTCACAGCTCTTCCCTGATTCCCGCCATCTCGTTGATCCTGAAGATGCCTGTTCCTCTTCTCTCGTCGCATGGAGTATAACAGTTCCTGTAAGCACAGTGATGAATCCACATATCTCAGATGCTATGCTCTCTGTGCTTTGCCCATACCAGTCCTGCACAAAACTCATTTAATTAATTTTTCCTAAGACCATTTTGTAACAGTACCTTTGCTCTCAAGACATTACTTATCTTAGCTACAATCTATCTACCTACCTTGAACATGATCGTACTAGCAACAATTGTGAGGGTTGTGAACATGACGTAGTAGATTGGAGAAACAATTGCTGCGTTGAATGTGTCCAGCGCCTGGCAAAAGAAAATATGCTACTATTAACCAAAAGAGCGCAAGACGACATCACAGAGATACAACAAGTACGCGTTCCTTTACTATTTACCTTGTTCAGGTATATCATTTGCATAACGACACATATTGCTGCAACCATGACAAAAAACCAAGTCTCTGGACACCAAATCTGGTTTATTCCCTCCAGTGTTAACTTTATCGCTATCCCCACCGCCTTTATGCTCATAACCTGTTTAATGAACAGACTTTTAAAGAAAAAAAATATAGAGCTGAAAAACTCGACTGGAAGATGCTTGATTCATCAAACTTACAGTGAGAGAACCCATGAGTGAACAAATTCCGGTATAAACAAGAATGTTGGTTTGGCCGCAGAGAGGTTCGCAGTACAGAATCAAAGCCAGGACAATCGACATTGATATGGCCACGTAAATAAGAAAAGCTGTCTCATAAAAAAAGAAGAAGAAAACAAAGTTATCTCCCAGATAAGCAACAGGAAGACACAATGTGTGTGTGTGTGGGTGAAAGAAAGAGAGAGAGAGCGCAACCTGGTTGCATTGCTAGATTCCAGATTTCTTCAACAGAATTGGGAGTCTGCTCCTGAGGTGCGTGTATGACGATCATAACCGAGCCGACGATGCAACAAACACATCCCCAAACTCCCATTTTCCTAAGTTTTTCGTTCAACAGGAAGTGTGCCAAAACAGCACTAGTAATCAGGGGGAAATGAAAGGTTAGTCATAGAAGAAGTGAAAGAACACTAGTAATCAGCAGAGACCATCTATATAAAACATGTGTCATTAAGATACCTGATGATAATACTTAATGCACCGAGAGGGGTGACGAGTACAGCCGGAGCATAAACGTAAGCGACAAAGTTAGCAATTTCTCCAAAAGTCACTGAGATAACAAAACCACACACCATTCAGAATTCAGAATGTAACGAACAGAATTAAAGAAAGGAAAGATAGAATGGTAGCTCACTTGTCACCAAGCCGACCCACCAAAGTGGCTCTAACAAATATGTATAACCTCCAAACCCTTCAACAATCATGAAGCCAAGTCAGATATACTTTCCTTGAAGACAGCTATAGATAGATGGTTTCAAAAAGCAGTTTGATGTCATGAGCATAACAAGAAAGAAAAGAGTAGAAGGAAGAGGAACCAGCTCGGGTGCCATGAGCAGCAGCACGCTTGAGACCTTTCTTCTTCAAAATGAAGCTGGAGCCCACGAATACACTCGACGCCACGGCTAATACCAAACCCTTGTCATTGTCCGACACCATTCCCTATGCTCAACAAGGTCAATATTCTAACCTTCAAAACGAAACATTAATTTATATATCCCATCAAATAATGGATTTACAGGAAAACTATGCTCTATCACCCAAAACAAACAAAAAGAAAGAAAGAGAGATTGAATTGAAAGGAGACCTGCTTTTAGGATGCAGCGAAAAGAGAAGACGACCGAGGAGGAGAATCGCAAAGAACAAATTCAAATTGGGAGAGAGAGAGAATTTTGTTAGAAAAACTTTTCTTCTCTTTTCTCTCTCTCCTCCTCCTCTCCAGAGACGACAGCTCATGGATTTTCGTCGCCTTGCCGGTATTCTCATTTTTCATTTTACCCTATTTCTTATTCTCGATTTCAAATACGCGGTCCTAATCTCCTGCTTCGCGGACTATTTTATACCCCTCATCTGGCATCCTTCCTTTTTCATGTGCTGCCTGTGTTGTTGACATTCTTTCTCCTAAATACTTTTTTTTTTTTTTTTCTCCTAAATACTTATTTGATGACCTAAACTAAACTACTTATTATTTGTCACACACACGCACACAAAAACTAAAAATACTCACTAGCTAATGAAGTTTTATTATATTTTGGACTACAACAACGTGAAAGTTGTGATCACGGTCGGCTCCCACAAGAGAACCATTTCATTCGGATAATATTGGACTAGTTTGTCATTTCACGACTTCATCTGCACTGTGTGGCTGCTTCTCGTTACTCGTAATTTCATCTATGCATGAAATATCAAAAAGAATCATGGATTTTCTAAGTTTTGTACATGGTTGACTACGTCACATGGAATCAGCAAATGATTACCATTATTGGACCTGTAATTGGTTTACGGCCTTGCTTAATGGGCTAGCCTGTAAGGTAAAAATTTTAGTTTCAAGGCCCATGACATATAGCAAAATTTATCTGATTTTTAAAACTTGCCATTGACGGAGTCAAGCGAAAAACGCCAAATGGATATGATTGATTTTGTCACCTTTTTCCACACTGCAAAAATTCTCTCTCTCTCGAACTACAAATAGAGTCACATGTGTCTGTATAGTAACCAGGTGTGGTGGGGACGATGATGATAATGTCGAGCATTAATCGTAAAAATCTAACAAAGGCGTTTGGTCATTCGTATCGTCTCTCTCACTTTTAATATAATAGCTAGCTTTCCGTTTTAATCTAAATAAATTTAGATGAAACAACAGAATCACAATGACCAAAAAGAAATTCAATGCACTTGGGCATTCTAGTAAGCAATTAACCAAAAGGTGAAATTAGTAACGTAAATCAGATGGAGATGCGACATATAAGAACGTATTTGTTTTGTTTTTGGGCGTTTCGGCAGAGCATTCGGTTTCATAGTTTAGAGAGGCAAAAGAAAGAAAAGATCATCGTTATTTATGGTTAATTAGGGGTGATTGAAAGCAAGAAAGAGTGGCTGACACACCAAACTTTTTATGACGACACCAAATGGAAACACAAAGACACAACAAGGAACACAGAGTCACTAACATAACTAGCAGGATAGGTCATAATAGGTGAGAGAGATCTCATCTCATAGTATGATTATCCATCTAAGAGAGCTGACCACAGTCGGCGACAACCACCGGCTTGGATGGCTTTCCGGAGGACGATCCGATCTTCTCGATGGCCTTGACGACGTCCAAGCCTTCGACGACCTGGCCGAAGACGACGTGCTTGCCGTCGAGCCAATCGGTTTTGACGGTGCAGATGAAGAACTGAGATCCGTTGGTGTTGGCACCAGCGTTGGCCATGGAAAGGATCCCGGGACCAGTGTGCTTCCTCTCGAAGTTCTCGTCCTCGAACTTGCTCCCGTAGATGGACTCTCCTCCGGTCCCGTTCCCAGCGGTGAAATCTCCTCCCTGGCACATGAAGTTCGGGATCACTCGGTGGAACGAAGATCCCTTGAAGTGGAGAGGCTTCCCGCTACGTCCCACTCCCTTCTCCCCCGTGCACAGCGCTCTGAAGTTCTCCGCCGTCTTCGGTGTCTTATCCGTATACAACTCCATCACGATCCTCCCCGCCGGCTTTCCATCGATCGTCATGTCGAAAAACACCTTAGGGAACGCCATTGCTGCTGCTGCTGCTGCGATTGCTTTGATCTCTCCAAAAACAAGAAAAAGGATCTGATATTTTCTTTCTTGTGGATGAAAGGAAGATTTAGCGGTGAGGTGCTCATTTATAGCGGGAGCCAAGCGGCGAATATCTGAGACACAACAGATTGTGGCCACCAGATTCTTACACGTGGAATCATCTCCACAGCTGCTTCAAACTTAACCCTGGTTAAGTTCAAACTTTGACCACCGGTTAAGTAGGGTCACTCTCTGCGTTTTTTTTGTGGGATGAGTATCTCAGACTTGGCATATGCCCCTCGGAGCTGCCCGTTCCCAACGTTCTACACGTGTCTACTACTTTCCCAAACGTTTCATTCAATTTTTATTCCTCTTTCCACACCTCAATACATAAACAGCGTTTCATTAATCTTCATACGTTATAGTTTTACTTTGCATCAGTCCCAATTTCTTATACATTCTACTCATGCATCATTTTTATTTGCAACCAATTAATCTAAGTGCTTTACAAACTAAATGTTTCAAGAAATTGGAATATTACAGTATTACACTTGAGTCTAGTCTAGTCTTGCCTAGGCACGTGAACTCGATAACGCGAAAGATCTAGAATAATGATTATAAAAAAATGAGAATTACAAAAACAAAAAAAAATGAGAGAGAGAGAGAGAGACGATGTTATATTCTCTCACTTGCACTTTCTGCGGTCAGTAATGGGAGAGAACCAATCAAAAGAATTTGTTGAGCTAAGCGATTATAAAATGAAAGCATCGCCGTTACGTTACCAACGGCCCAAAAGGATGGTCTGCATGACCCGAGAGCATTACTATTAAAGTTTGGGCTATAAAGACAAACAAAACCAAGATAGAGGAATATTAATATATTTATTTATACATACATAGCATATACATACACTATGTTGACTAACATATATACCAATGCTACCATTGGTCACAGTCACTCGTATCAAATCACCAGGAATCTAAACCATTACGTACCAGATTCTGTTTCACGGGGTTGCTTAGATGGTTCTTGTGTAGAACAAACACAAGCTCTCGAATCTTCCATGTATCGTCCCTAGATCAATCCAGGATACAGAAACACAGCTATTTTCTTCAGTGAATCCATAGACGGTTCCAAGTACGCATACACTCCTGCAGCTGCTCGAGAGAAATAAAAGCAAATGTCACCCCAAACCATTTTCCACCTTTTTTTTTTCTTTCTATGCCTCTCTTGCAACTAAATTGATCTTCATATCCTAAGCCATCCTATATCATCAACTAAAATGATTGTTACCTTTCACTAGCTTTTTGAAGTCTTTGGAGAAGTTATCCACACGGCCAAAAACTGGATGGATCCTGCAGACCTGAACTACACAGAGTTCCAAGTATAACGACATCTCTATCATTTGGAGCAGCAAGAGGCACAACTTCTTGACTTCATCAGGAACCTCTTTGGATCTGTAATTATCACAAAGCTCAGCCACAATAGCTGTGGCTTGGTCCTGCATTTCAAAATACACATTGTCGTAAAAGGCACGGACAAGGACAAAGAAAAAAAACGAAAACCCACAGTAAATAACCGTTCTTGTTCTCTGAGTTATATCATACCTGTAGACCGTGCAAAATCTCCGGCTCTGGAAGCTCAGGGAAATGAGCAAGATCGACATATCCCACTTCTTCTGCCCGTTTAACAACACCCTCTGCTTGTAAACACAGAAAATTCAACAAGAGACAAGCCACTCTATATATCTGTACCGCAACCGAGTCTGAAAACTGTGATTGAGGAACAGATCCAGGTGGCTCTGTCGTTTGTCCCCTAACAACTAGAGCAGTCGAGATTGATACAGCACCGAGCTTGGGTTTCCCGACACAAACTAACGGTGCTAGAGCAAACCATCCGTATTTGCTGTTGATTAACGACGGTCTTTTGCAGGAATCAAACTCTTCTTTCACTACTGGAGGGCATAACAGATGAGATGTTTTGATATTAGACTCTCTGAGGCGTTGAGCGCCTTTGCTGATAAAGGCCAACAGATGTATAGTCATTTCTCTTAATGGCGAATCCATCTCCTTCATAATTTTAACCCATGATCTCCAGTGACTTGCTAATGCACACATCAGAAGGAGAGTATGCTCGGTTTCTCTCAGATAAGCAAGGGACATCCATGTCCGTTGAGTTCTTGGTCTCACTTTTTCACGATCTTCAGAAGGGAAATCCGGCGCAGACAGATAATATGAGATCAAGTAACCTTTCTCTGAGAAAAAGTAAGATATGACACTCTCCACGATATCGGCACCAACGGAAACGGATCCTAGAGAATTAACCATCGCCGTAACAACAGCCAGACCGATTCCCCATATATGCTGCGGTTTTTCTGTCTTTTCTAGCAGCGGGCGCTTTTCGTTGTCAGCTACCAAAGCAGACATTCCATCTGGCAAGTCCATAAACAAAGCTCTTAGCGTCGAGAAAAATCCGGAATTTAGAAGCATCTGAGCACCGCCATGAACTTGAGCAATAGTTAAGAAAAATTTCATTATTGCTGACGCGGATGCCGAGGATTTTTTATCCTGAAGCTGTAGAATAACATGCTGCAAGCGGAGATGACTCTGTATTATTGGGAACCATGTCTCTGGCGTCAAAAAATTTCTGAGAATCAAATCTACTGTGGTCAGGCAGAGAGTCAAGTACTGGGGGTTTCCCATGAAGTTGCAGAGCAGGGGTAATAATCCAATTGTCGCATCAGATATTTCTGCAAGATCTTTGGCTGGCATATGTCCTATACCACTTGAGTTTGGGCTGTCTGAAGCGAAACCCACAACCAGGAGCAGCACCTCAAGCAGGAGATTTAACGTCTTCTTCAATATAGCATTTGAATGCCTCAGATTACCAAGGATTTTGAGGCCAGGCCCAACATTTTTCAGGACAAGCGCACAAATAGATAATGAGAGATTTTTCTTTGCAGATTTCAAAAGGCGGGATAGCAAGTCTGCTTCTGCCGAAAGTATATCGAACGCAATCTTGGGTGCATCCCAGAGAGAGGCAAGTGAATCAACCGTGGTGCAGAATTTTTTGCACACTTCATCAATGCTTGAAAGAGTGACTCGAGAGGGAACTTTCCATTCCACAGCCGCACTTTCTTCAAGAGACTGCACATAAGGTGTAGAGTTTAGATGTATTAAATCATGAATTTTGATATGCAACATGTCTACGGTCTAGTACGTTTGTTTTAGTTATCAACTAAGATGTTAAATGCAAGAGGAAGGACAGTTCAGCTCATGAGTGTATATGGGAGAAGTCATATTAAAGAGAAGAAGTCTCAGCATAGCTATTTAGAACAAAAAACTTACATTATCCTCGTAAAGGGTCAAGACGGATATCAAAGCATTCAAAACAGACAGCTGCGAAGTTGAGAGTAAAACCATCGAGTTTGCTCTCTGCATGTAACTCAGCATTTCCTCTGTCGTTGTTTTAGATGTCTTCCACTCGGAGAAATCCCAAATATCAATACCTAATTCTGTTCGTATGTGCTGAATGTCAAACAAACAATTGTCTCCCAAAGCCATAATTTGGTCCTTATCAGTTTTCTGTTTGTATTTCTCCCAAACGCTCGACTCAACTAGAAACTGGAAAAGCTCTTTGAATGGACCAGCTGGGATATCACGACCCTCAAGCTTTCCTTGTAGATGACAGTATAGATCGCTGAGAATCAAAGGCATCAACTCGTTTCCTCCACTAGCAACAGAACCCAATAGATTATTAGCTAGAACGTGATGATATGATTAACTCATTGAATAACAAGAGAAAGAACGATTAAGTATACAAGGAGAAGCATACCGCCCCCGTAAATTTAATGAGTTTAGTAGAAACGTAAGAAATAATTCTTACCTATAACCAAGTTTTGAATATTGTGCTAACAACTCAGAAAAAGCAGGCTGGGCACAAAGCTGTCAGCAGATTGTTGAACAGACGTCAGAATCAGGTATGACAAGGCCTTGAAAAGTGAGTCGAAAGGACCAAAGCCATAATTTGATTCATAAGACAGGCACATACCATTTCTGAAATGAGTTTGATCTTCCCAAATAAAGCCATAGACAATGCTCCTGTGCCAGATGTTTCCAGTTTCACAATCAAATGCACAGTAAGTGAAACGGCGGCAACCTATCAATGCAGAAATGAGCAACTTAAAATTATTAGTTCTGAAAGGTGGAGCACCTAACCAACGGTGCATTATAAGTAAAGGTTGTATGCCAGACAGAAGATGAACCTTTGAGTGGATGTCTATTTCACTTTCACCATCTAAAGAAGAAACTGACTGGATAAGGTCATCTAAAACAGATACGTCACACCATTTTGAAAATATATCCTTGGGATCTGAATCAGCTGTCAGAGTTAATTTGGACGGGGATGCTGCATTATTTGTCTTCTCTTTCCGCTCCAAACATGGTCTTTTAAGTGACTCCGCAAACAACAACTTCTTGTTCAAAAACATGTTGCAGGCCATAATTTCCAAAACAGAAGACCGACACTGATATTTCACAAAAAAATTAGAGATTTCTTCCTCGCCTAAACTTCCAACTGAAGAATCCTTTAGCTTAGACACATGTGATATGATGTTTGAAAATTCTTGCCACATCCTTTTTGACGCCTTAAATGGCTCCAACATATTCGCGTATTGGCCAGCCTCTTGCCAAAGGGTTTTAAGGAAATCAAGTAAACTCAGCAATATATTCGTGTATCTGGAGTACGAGAGACCATCAGCATAAGAATGTCAGGAATGCAGGTCATGTAGAACCTTTCATATAGAAAACTCAGTGTAACTATAAGACAGATGGAAAAATATTCAGCCTTTAACGTACCTATTGACAAAATCAGTTGCCCTCTCAACATATTGCAGGATAGTGTGCAATAACCGAGATTTACAAGCCAATTTAGGAACTGAGGAAGCCTCTTTCTCCGACTGTTTTAGGTTACCAGCATCTGAGTCTTCGTTTGAATCAAATATGGCTACTAAAAGAGCAGGCTGAAATGGAAACAATTTCAGTATGATAAAACTGGAGAATCTAAATGGTTTCCAGAAGATTTAGTGCGTGGCACGATTAAAATAACCCCGAAGGCATGTGACAAGAAAACCAAAGAAAGAACTGGAAGCAACCTGATATCTTGCCGCAACAGTCAGTAGTCTCATGGTGGCAATGACTAGATCTTCATTTCGTCCCGATAGATCAAGTATGATCTGGCTAACTGAATCTCTTAAATCTGTGATCTAAAAAGAAAGCTAATAAATGGTCTAATATGTATATACAGCCGAGCAGAGTAACATTCTTGATGAGCGAAATAACAGATAAGGAACATGTAATTCTAACCTGTTTATCGTCTAGACCAAAGCCTGCATTGCTTATGATATGAAGTTGTGATGATTCTGCCAAGGCAAATAACTTTGAAAGCACTTTAGCAGCACCAACTTGTATAGTCTGCAGGAAACATTTGATTTTCAGATATCTGAGTGGTCAAAGCATAACCTTCTTCTAAATTGGATGAAGTTCATACCGGATTGCGGAAGTAAGATATCAGTGATGTGATAGCTGCAAAAACTGGGATTGGTTTAGCTGTAGACGACAGCATAGCTTGGTGAAACACAGGAAGACCAGAATGTGTACTCTGAAACAATATATAGCAAAATATAAACTTCCACAATGCCTGGAAGGGAAACAAGTATGACCAACCCACATATTTCAGCGAGAAAAATATGTTCAATTAATTATAGCTGACCAAAGCAAACTTTAATGTGTTTGCCTAAACCTTGCAAATCTAAAATTGTAAGAGTTTAATCAAGGTCGCCTTGAAGAAATCTTCAAATGGAAAAAAAATTTGGCTATTTTCTCTAATAGGATGACTTGTGACGGTTTCAACAAGACAAGAAACGAGAAAACCCTTTTACCTCAGAAGATTGGGAGAGGGTGATGTCTAAAACATCCAAAACAGACACTATAGAAAGTTGCCATCCTTCAATCTCTGCTGGTTCAATAAAACGGCTAACAGAAAGGTTCTGTCGAAATGAAACAGAACACGAAATCAGTTAAAGCATCTCAGACTAGGACAGTAGCAGAAAGACTATTCCAGAGCATATCCAAACCTCTAGAGTTTGTGTAGTCGTACAAATGATTTGGAACAGAGCGTTGTGAACAGAGGCATCGTTCAGCAAGATATCAAGGAGGACATTCTTCAGCTTTGTGGAGAATTTGCTGAATCTGAGACACGTTTTCATCACTTCAATGACCTAGAGAACCCGATCCAAAAAAAATGAAAAAGAGAAGATATAAGAAGATATTTGCTATGAATCCATTGACTCCAATAACCAAGTTAACAATTAATATGTCAGTACGTAGTACATTGAGAGGCGGAGCTATAGCTAATAATTAGCAAGCTACCTTTAGAGTCACATTCCAACGCATATTTCCATGATTGTATTTCCAATACTCATGACTAACAAGAACATACTGCAACGAGAAAACGATTAGAGCAAGAACGACATCATTCTCCAGTCCTCCCTCTACAAGCTGCATGGTTAATTCCAGAACTGCAAGATATGGACGAAACAAATAACATCAAGTAATAAAGGCGACAGGTTAAATAAACAGAGAATCCATACAGCCATGCAGATAACACAAACAACAACATTCAACCGCAAACTTGCCTGATATAACCAATGGGCAGCTTGAATCATTTTTCTCGCAGTCAATCAAGATCATCTTTGCCAGTTTCCCGGAGAGCGACCATGATCCACTTTTTGTACGTACAACATCGGGAAGAGTAAGAATGTAGCCATGTCATCAACAATTAGAACGCAGCCAGAAAACGCACATCATGATGGAGTAAAATATATATGATAAATTAAGCACATTCGTCCATCCGAACCTAGTTTCTCAGTAGATGTATCACTCGAAATATTTGAAAATGAACTAAATTATAAAATATAACACCAACCTCAATGAAATATTGTAGCCACTGTTTGGGACGCCTGACCTTGAAGTCATGTCAAATATATTTGACTTTAAAACCACGGGAGCAACATTTGATGGGGAACTGCTTAAGAGATAATAAAGTTAGCTATCACTGCTCCACATAGAACTTATACCAAGTCCCAAAGAATATCATATGACAAAATGCTGCACATGACCGTCGATAGTAAGGCACATATTTAATAGATAAGGAATACTGAAGAACAAAGATAATAAAAGAAAAAGCATCACAAGAAATTACCATCGCATCAGCTTAGCTAAGATATCAATAGCCATTGCCATCACAGCAGCGCCGCCAGAGTCAAAAGTTAAACTTCTGACTGAATTGCAAATTATATCAACCACTCTGAAAAATAATCGAAAAGTGAATATTTCGTTTGAAGCATCCGAAGAAAAGAGCGCATAGGAAAGAATTAAAATGCGAGTTTACCTGACGTCACTTTCCATCTTCCCATTCATGTAAGATTCATGAACATGAAAGAAGTGACTGATATTCAGTAAGGAGAAACATACGGCCTGAAATCAATTTATAAAACCTGGTCAGAGAACAAAAAATACGGATGCATATCTTATGATAGACGAAACATACAGCCTTAGGGACCTTAGATTACAATTTTGAGAAAAAGATTAGAGAAATTCAAGGTGTACAAATACTATAGCATTGCCTACTTCATAAGCCTGGATAAAAAATGAGGATGGAGCAATAGAGTTACCTTGTTAAATGTAACCATTCGACGAAGCAGCTCGAGAGTCACAAAAGCTTCACGATTGTTACCATTGTAGAGTCCATTGGCCAAACGGATGATCAAGACTGTAGCGCCGGATAGTGAATACTTGAAAAAGAAAATGTATTGCACGAATCAGTATTTCTCAAGCTGGACCATTTACTAGCATTAGCATCATTAATGAGAGAACAGTGAAGAAATCGTCTTTACGAATATTTATTTAAAAATCACAAGAATCTGATGATGATGTCACTGACCTCCCACCGCACAAGGCCAGTGTTATCGCCATTTTTTCTCAGAATTCGCCCACGAGTATTGCTGGGGATAAATAGACCTTCAATACCTGGAATAGGCAACGGCTTGGAAGTTTCAACAAGCTGGGAAGCATCATCCACTAGAGCGTCACTAGTAATATCAAATACGGTTGATATCCCGACTGATTTATCAAGAAAGTTGTATCTGCGCAAAGAAAGCACAGCAGATTACAGCAGGATGATGGCTGGCAACCAGTAAATAAGAAATTCTTTAGTGACACAATAAAGGAAGCTTATATTGATGGGTGGCAGAGTATCCTGCCTTTATGCAGAATATTGCTTTTGTCTAGATAGATCCAGATAAAAATACATAGACGCATATAGTATATTCTCAAAGATTACTACTTACACACATTCAGCAGGCCAACTTCCTTCACTCAGTGACGACAAGAGACGAATGAATTCAACACTTCTGAACGGGAATTCACTCTCCAAATCAAAGAGAAGACACCGGATAGGGCCATCAACAAAACTTTTTCGATCCCAAAACTGACTACAAAGGGACTCCTGAAAAGAAAAGGCACACAATGAGCATGTATGGGTGTGTATCATACAGGAAAAAATTAGGGACAACATGCATAAACCATACCTCTCCCTGATAAACCTTGCAAAGGATGTCTAGTATCAACTCCAGGGTGCTGGCATCTTCCAGCTGCCAAAATTGTATAGATAATTAAGATTTTGAAACAGTTTACAAATATATAATTCATCATCCACAATAATGGAGTTATACCTGAATATTGATCTCATATGACGCAATAAATGCTGAAATAAAATTCCTCACGACACTACGTAAACCAGAGACTGGTCCCTGGAAAAGGTTGAAAATAGTGATCGATTCAACGTAGGGAAGGATGACATGAAAAAAACTTGCATAGGATTAGTGAAATAGAACTTACAAAATTATACGAAAGAGAAATACTCTAAATGACAAAAAGGAAAAAAAATGGCAATCTCAAGAAAGCACACTAAGCCACGCTCGGTAACTGAAATATAATGTAGGAACTCACATCGAAATCATTCAACACGTCACTTTGAAGAACTTCAAGGAAATAGCTCAATGATGCTGCTTCAAAAGCTTGATGAACATAGCTCACGTGATCTATCTCCTGGATATCAAGAAAAATTAAATAAATATACATGAATTACGTGTATCCTCTGACTAGATAATGGAAGTATTCTCACTTTCATACCATCAGGAAAGGGCTTTCTTCCTTCCCAGGAAGGGATGAAATAAGACACAGAAACACTGCCCATGCAAGGACTAGAGGTCCTGCTTCTTTTACTTCGAAAGTGTTGAGGCTAGAGATTGTTGCATCCATCTCTTGGACATCAATAATGGAAAAACCACAAGAGCCAGACCTTATAAAAAGAAAACAACATATAGGCAACATCGACAGATATTCAGGAGAAAGTAGAATTAGGGAAATTGCTCATTATGTAGCATGATTGAAGAAAGTTGACTTTATCTGAACAGTTTTCCTCAAGAGTTAGTTAAACAAACCTGAAAGGTACGCCGTCATGAACCATTTGTAACAGATTCTTCATATCCAGCGTGTCTATAAGAATCATCAACAACTGAACTTTTACACGGTAGGCAGAATTCTGTGCTTCAGCTGACACTACCAGCTTTCTAAAATTATAGGAGCCCAAAAGAATTCCCTGTCACACAGCACTTATGAATAAATAAGGTCGGTTACAGAAAAAATGAAAGCGGCCTTGAGCAAGTGGCTGGTGACTCGAGATACCTTGTATAAGGAACACAATGTTCTCCATCTTTCTCCATTACAAGTGTAAAATGATTCATGGTAGAGAAGGAAAAGAATATCCAACACCAGACTGTCCTCAATTAGTGTCTCCTCCGCCCACAAAGTAAATAAATTGACATCCTACAAAAAAAAGAATCCTCAGGTCCTACATAATAATAAAATGAGATAAGAAGTTAAGACGGGCAATGACTGTGAACATATACCATCTGCTGCGGAAAAGAAGAGGACAAAAGGTTCTCAAGAACTGATGATTGTTGTCTTTCAAGCCCATCCGAGATCAGCTTTGCAGCTTCGTCCCTGATAGTACTTTCCTCTTTTGCTGTATATACTGTACAAATGCGACAATCAGTTGAAATCGCAACAGAAATGGAAAATGAGGGCAGAATTTTAGACAGGAAACCACAACGGGAATACTCATGAATAGCATCTGAAGAAATGACCACATTTGTGAAGAAATATGAAACTAGGAAAGGTTGCATAAAAAGGAAAGTGAAAAACACAATCGCGACTTACAGGCGTGGGTGAGAATTCGCTTCGTACACTTTAGTAGGCACTGGCGCTCCATGTAATACTGAAGCAGTATCTTCAAAAACAGCAATGGACCACAAGGAGAGCAAAAGTATAGAATACTGCTTATCAATTAAAGGTCATTGGCAAATATATAGAATATCGAAACTGAATGCAAAAAGGAAGACGAAGAAATGTTCAAAAGGAAGCAGAGAGCCGTAAGCAACTAACCACATGAACGAATTCGTGAGCTACGGAGTCAGTTGTTCCACATTCCTGCTCCACGGATCTTTCCACGAGGATGTATGATTGGATTTCATCTAGATTCTGTCACAGATTTCAGTAATTTAGAAAGAAAACAAGATCAATCACAACATGCCATTTCATCAACTGCATCAAATGAAAAGGCGAATAGAATAGTCTTTCAGATTCGAACCAGAAAAGAGCTGATCCGAAGCGCCTTTTCTTTAAAGTCGGGCTTAATCACCAACTGGTGCTCTTTAATTTTGAGTGCATCCGAATTCAAAGCTTCCTTGGACTTGGCACTCGGTGACTTGAACATGGACAGAGTGCCAACAAACCACGCGCGGTTTTCCTCCACCTTCTTCGCCTGAAATTCAGCAAACCAAAAATATAGCACCAGAGTATCTCAAACCCAAATGGCATAGGTATACATGAAGCGGGAAGAGAGATGTTACGATGGCCCCAGGGAGTTCATCAGAGAGAGATGCATTCTCGAGTTCGGTGAGAAGAGAGCCAAACGGATCCCACCAGAGGGACGGATCCACGGATTTAGGGTTCGCCATCACTCAAACACCAACTTCCACACCGCTTAAACCCTAGCGACCAGAGATTAACCAAATCGAGATTTTTGGATTTCTCAATTTTTTCCGCGCTTTTCAGACATTATTTTTTCACAGAATTGAATTAATTTCACTTTTGGGCCCTGAATTCGTTCGCTCGTATAAAAAGGCCTAAACCCATTGAATTGTTTCTCCTTGTCTTTAGGCCAATATTTGGGTTAAATATATTACAACCAAATTGTAAACATAAATGTTTTTTTTAAATATACATCGAAATTATGAATTTATGACACAGATCGAAATAAATAGTCTTGTTTGGACTATAATTACGTAGTGTGACAATAATTTTCACTTTTCTTCCTAGGTCATTCCTTAAATAAAAGGGTCTCTTGGTTCGTTTTGTTAAAAAGTATTAAATTCGCTAAAATATATACAGACTTTTTGTATATCACAGAATTTATTTTTGTTCAACAGTCACTACCAAAATTAGTTCTTGTATGCTGATGATAATATTTCAAGATGATTTAAATTATATAGATCGTCAATAACTACACAGATCATCATCTCATAGTAAAAAGAGAAAGGATCGAGTGATTAACATATTATTGCTGGAAGAGATAAACAAACAGTCTACACATACATGGCTCGGAGGGAAAGCAAACAAATTAAGATGAAAAGAGATAAAAACAAAATAAAATATTAAACATGCATGCAGGATAGTATTCTTTTTGAAAAAAATTACGAGTATACGTATATATACGTATTGATTTCTCAAGGGTGTGACGGCAACGGAGGCCATTTGCCGAACTTGGGGTGGTGAATGTACTTAGGAGGAAGAGGCGGAAGCTTTGGAAGTGGTGGAAGTGGTGGACATGGCTTCTTCGGAATCACCACCGGTGGCACGTAGATTGGCACCGGCGGAGGACACGGCTTCTTTGGGATCACTGGTGGCACGTAGATTGGTGGATGCTCTATCTTCGGCGGCGGCTTGTAGATCGGAACCGGTGGTGGAAGCTCGATCTTCGGCGGTTTGGGCGGGCACGGCTTCTTTGGCGGCTTGTGAACTGGTACCGGCGG
>KE154496.1:531007-559154 GCA_000411075.1 Sisymbrium irio | reverse complement strand
TTTTTTTAAAAAAAAATATATATATATATATATATAACCGATTTTTTTTATAAATACGAGATGCATGTAAGAAAATATCCAGATCTGGATGTTGACATATTATCCGAGTAAGCAAATGCATTGTTTATATAAAAACTCACTGGTACATACTGAATGTAAAGGACTAATATATATATATATATATACATATGGACCAAATTTAATTTTACTAGTAGACATAAACACAAAGGTAAATTTATGTCCAACATAAATTGTACGGAAGGTTTGATACGAGGTGAAAATGTGAGCAAATAACTTATGAATTTGTTTCTGACAATGATATCTGCGTGCAACGAACTCATAGCCAAATTCTCAATAAAAAAAACACGAACTCATAGCCAAAATCGAAGCTAACCTTATAGAGACAATAAGGTTTCGACATAGAAAAAGAAGAAGAATAATTATGTATCTATGGGACAATATGATTCCTGGTGTTTTGCTATGAGGAGATTGGCATTCCTTATTTTTCATTTTTCTGAATGGTACATTTCGGAGTTTAATTCGTCGGCATTCCTTATTTGAACACTAAAGACTTGTAATGAAATATTAGCCCAAAGCCTATCTAAAGCTTTTGGATTAAACCCATTGAACGTCAATGACATTAATTGGAAGTGATGAGATTGAACGCTCTATTCGTGTGGATTCAATCATGGGCCTAAGGAAATGGATCCAATGACGGCCCATTAACAGTTTAAGGCAAAGAGAGTAGTTAAAGCAAGTCAACCAAAACCAGACTTTTTAGGTTCCTTTTTATATTTGGTCACTTTGCCGAGAGAAAGAGAATCAGACAGAGAGAGAGAGAAGCGAAAAGGGGAATTGAGCATGAAGGCCACGAAAAGTCCGATCCACGCGGTGTGGTCATGGGTGAGGAGGCAACCACCGAAGGTGAAGGCTTTTCTCGCGGTGGTCACTGGCATGGCGGCTTTAGTTCTGCTCAGATTCATTGTTCACGATCACGACAATCTCTTCGTTGCCGCCGAAGCTGTTCATTCCATCGGGATCTGTGTTCTCATCTACAAACTTATGAAGGAAAAGACATGTGCCGGTAAAATTTTCAAACTTTTCTTTACTTTGGTTGTGTTCATCACATCCAATTTTCAAGTAGCTACTGGTCGTATGTATTACTCTCTTGTTTGTGGGCTCTGATCAGAACTACATTGGTGTACTACTTCTAGTTTATGCCCCCGGTCCCGGAAGTAGCTTTTAGTCATAGACCAGGACTCTTAGTTTGTAGAATCATCATCTTTGATCAGTATTCCATTGGTTTTAAGATGCATTCTATGCTTTTGTTTTGGAATAATTATGCGAATTGCATCCGAAAGTGCATACCTTTTGTGTTGTGTTGACCAAAGAGATGCATTACGTTTGTGGATAATTTTGCAGGATTGTCACTGAAATCACAGGAGCTTACAGCCATATTTCTAGCTGTTAGGCTCTATTGCAGCTTTGTTATGGAATACGATATACATACCGTTCTGGATTTGGCTACTTTGGGAACAACCCTCTGGGTCATTTTTATGATCCGTTTTAAGTTAAGGGCTAGTTACATGGAGGACAAAGACAACTTTGCTCTCTATTATGTCGTAAGTCATCTGCCTTGTCAATTAGACTCTTTTACCATTCATGTCGCTTACACGCAACTGAAATTCTTTGTTGAGAGACAAGCAAGCTTACGCTGTTAATTCTTTGGTTTTAATTTTGGCAGCTTGTGCCCTGTGCTGTGTTAGCTGTGTTGATCCATCCATCGACCTCTCACAACATATTAAACAGGATTTCTTGGGCATTATGTGTATATCTTGAAGCTGTTTCAGTGCTGCCTCAGTTGCGAGTGATGCAGAACACAAAGGTCACAACTTTTATTTTACAATGTAAAGTACATAGACATATCTCTCTAATTTGCATCTGTTTCTGTTGTTGTTTCAGATTGTTGAACCATTTACGGCGCATTATGTTTTTGCACTTGGAGTAGCAAGGTTCCTTAGCTGTGCCCACTGGGTTTTACAGGTTAGTTTTCATCATCAAGAGAGAATAGAGATTAGACCAATAGCGGTGCTTCTAAATGACAAGTGTTATTGGTTTCGAACTTCTGACCTCGAATCCTGAAAGTGATTTCATACAATGTTTTGTGTGTGTGTTGAAAACAGGTTTTGGACACGCGGGGACGATTGCTCGTAGCATTGGGTTATGGATTGTGGCCATCGATGGTTCTCATCTCAGAAATTGTTCAAACTTTCATCCTTGCAGATTTCTGTTACTACTACGTTAAAAGGTACCGTTTAGACTTTCACTTCCACTCTTTAAGCTATTTACCGCTTCATTCATCACCTATAGCTCTAAGAATTCAACATTATTTGTCTTGTGCAGCGTTTTCGGAGGGCAGCTTGTTCTCCGGCTTCCGTCTGGAGTAGTATAAGTTTAAAAAATTAGAATACTCCAATGATTGTAATATCCGATGGTCTTGCCAGAAATTCAAATCTGGAAATACGGTTCAATTTTTCTTTACCTCTGATCTTAACGTTCATGTGTCTGAGGTGACTCGGTAACAAATTAATTTTACGGTCGTGTATATTTCTGACAATTGAGGCGGGGGGTTACTTGTCTTTCCGGTTGATTATTTCGTTTTGACTTCCGTTTATGATGATTAAGAAATAGCAATTAACGAACCTAAATCCGCCCAGAAATCTTCTTTATAACTATCGATCGGTTGAATAGTTGAAATCAGACTAATACGATAGCACTTGAAACCAAAAACGTTTCGAAACCTGAAGTTTATTACCGATCACTGGAAATAAGTGAGTGAAACTGCAAATGAAGTAGGGACGCGTTTTCAAGAATCATGGTTGATAGAAACACAAGTTAAAGGTCTGAGAGGATTTTCCCATTGATGAAGTTGATCACTTTAGTGGCAGTTTCCTCCAGCGCAGAGGTCACAACTGCCAAGTTCTGCAAGAATTCTTCTGCCGTCGGTTTATCACCGTCGACCAGATCGGTCACGGCTTTTAAGTACATTACTGGTACTTTCAGAAGATCAGCAACGTAAGCCACCGCAGCACCCTGAAAGATCCAGAGCCCAAAAAGAGTTTCAAGAAAACTGGTTTTCAACTAGTATATGAGTTTCTTGCTAGAATCAGTAATTAGAGATTTGTTAACAAACATCACATTACCTCCATGTCCTTGAGCGTAGCATCATTGGCAATGATCAATGTTTCATCTTGTGTGGACATATCCAACGAGTCACCAGTAGATAGCCTGCCAATCTGGTAACACCCAATCCAATGAATAAGTAGGCTTTCTATCATATTGGGCAAAACCATGTTGGAGTGTACTTAATACCTTCAACTTGAGTTCCTTGAGTAGATTGGGGGTCGAGAATGCCTGACGAAGACCAACTCCATACAGATCAAACATCTAAAAGAGTTGCAGAGAAGAATTTCACATCAACTTGGGCAAGTGAAATGGGAAATGGGAATCACTAGAAGAACTAGAGGTGGAGGAAAACAAGGGAGAAGAAGCTACCGGAATAGGTATTCTTCTATCATGGAAGACAACATCAGATACAAGGAATACATCGCCTATGTTGGCTCCTTTAACCTGGGATATGTTGAGTCAATCAGCAATTGCGTTACATGAACATAAACCAATTTCCACAACGTGACAGTAGAGTAGATGAGAAACAAAACAAGATATGAAAAATGAAAAGTAAAGAAAATAATCCAAGGGGGGAAAAAGAGAAGAGTACCTTAAAGGCACCGCAGGTTCCGGCATTGATAATAATGTCAGGTTGTAATGCTTGGATAGAAGCAAAGGTAATGAGAGAAGCAGGAACAGTTCCAACACTATCGATCCCTGCAGCATAAACAAAAGGGCATTGATTGAGCTCATACACACCGAGTAATTCTAATCATATATATTGAAAAAGAGTCTAACTTGCCTAAAGCTGCATCTCTTCCAGGGCAAACAACATTGATTCGAAGATCTTTATGCACCCCGTGATACACAACCCATGGCAACCCTTTACCAAGTCTGCAAATAGTGTATCAGGAAGAAAAATAAAGCTCTCAACTTTTTGAATTTCTCAAACAAAAGTAAAGCGTAAATGAGGGTAAAAGGGAGGTCTTAACGGCGAATCAGTAGCTTCTGAAAGTCCGAACTTGTTGACCAAAGGGAGAGCCTCCGCTTGCATAGCTGCAGCTAGCTCCGTCAGAAAGCAATCGATGGATTGAATCAAAACACATATCGATTAAAAGAAGAGTAAAAAGTACCGATGACGAAGACGACTGTGGAGATGGGTCGACGACTCTCCGATTCAGCACTTGATCCATCTCCATGGGGAGCCATACCCGATTCTCTTCCAACCCTTTCTTTTGATTCCCACCCAATGTCGTCTCGTCGGATTATTATTCCCTTTTGCTCCTCTCTAACATTTACTTATATAATACTCGCTACTTCTGTCTTAATGACCTCGATTTAATTTAGTCTTTGTCCAAACAAACTAGAATCAAAATTCTTCATTTGACTTCATCGCATTTCTCACTTTTATTATATTATTGTACCTACTCAGATGTTAATCTTAGCCATTCAAATGCAAAGATTAGGACTCTAATTTGGAACTAATACGAAAAGGTAAAGCTGACAGATTAGTATCATAATCGTTATTGAAAGATTTATTTGCATTTTAGGGGAAGGAAATAAGATTTATATGCTTGCATTTCCTTGACTTACCTTACCAAGGTAAAAGTAAATTCATAACACACATGCTTTAAAATAAAATAAAAACAGAATACATTTGCTTCCCATGATGAAAAAACGAACAAGGAAGGCATGAGCATAATCACCACTCCCTTAAGAGGAAACACACAAACTTTGAATATGCTCACTCGCGGTATAAAGAAAAAGAAACCCCATTTTTTCTTTATCACCCAATAAAAAATGAAGAGGCTTTTTCTTATACGTCCAAAGTAAGCTGGTCTTCCTCAATTATCTAAAAATTCAGGGGGGTAAAAACTCAAAACCATAACGTTTTTGCTCTTGTTTCTCCCCACTTAGACGACTATAATTAATTAGAAGGCTCCTCCGTTTCGGCCGGAGACGGCGGTAGAAAGTTGACGGAGGTGAGCGGCTCGTGGACCACCGAGTTAGAGGAAACCGAGATTGGATTACCCTCGAGCTGCAACATTACACTTCCCAATATCTCCGCCATTAACTTTTTAAACTCTTCTTCCTTCACCGTCTTTCCATCATCTCCATTCACCATCTTCAACGCTTCCATTATCATATCATCCATCTTAACACACAAACAAAATTAATGTCAACTAATCAATGTCGTTGAAACAGAAATCACTGACAACTAAACATCTTTACATATATAGTTTCATTTTAAAAGTAATCAAAAAAATCCCATTAATATAACATGCAAGCATCAACGTAAAATATTTAGACCGGGCCGGTATTTCCTTACCTGGGACACTGCACCTATTGGTGGTAAAGTCGCAGCTGGTGCAACAGTGTCGAGTACAGCTCGTAGATACTCTTTAGACACCTTACCGTGACGGTCTTTTGGAATTATCTCCAATGCAACGTTTAATGCCTACGACCAAAACATTCCGGGTCATGAGATGACTTGGGACGTTATACATCATCATTTCAAGACTTCTCTTCTTGTTATACATATATGGTCGAAAGTTTACCTTATCGTATTCGAATTTATTCGACAAGAGCCTCCTGATGCCGCTCCCATCGAAGGTGTTTTCGCTGTGTGCAACGATCACGGGTTGTTCATTGAGACGTTGAGCCACTGTCTCCACGACTCTCTTGAAAGCTTCCAAGAATTTCTCCTGAGCCACGTTCTTCTCTCTCTTGTCTTCCTCATTGAGACAAGAATCAACGATTGGTTCGATGATGTTGCTCATTACCTGTAACAAAGAAGTTGGCTTTTTAGACACGGTCACTGATCTCTAACAACTTCAAACAAGAACAAGAATTGTGAAACATGTTAAAAATCCTACAAGAATAAGTGAACCTTGATATTAAACTTATTATATACTTTTATAAAATTTAGATTTGAAGATAAAATAAATATCCTATGATAAAGTAACATTGAAAATTCAAAAGGACATTTATTTTGAAAACAAAGTTAATTAGTTAGTTGAAGCCACATTTATTTTTAAAGGACGAAGTATAAGGATTGCACGTCCAGTGTATATATTTTGTGTATAAGTTAAGATTGAAGAAGCAAGAACAGTATAGATAAATTTTTTGTCAAAAAAAAAACTATATAGATAAATTAAATACCCATGGATCGTTGGAAGGAGGCATTCCATGATCAACAGAAAGAGACTGGAGAGCTTTCATGATGCAATCACGGAGCGATGCTTCCTCGCAACTGGAGAGCTCCGAGAAGTAGACGGAGATGGACTCAGATTCGTATCCAGGGCTGTTGATGAACTCCGAGAGATCCTCACCGTCCATCCTGAGGATGACGATGGGGTCGCGTTTCAGACCAGCGGCCATACCCAACAAAATATCGGACAACACTTCTTTGAACTCGGTCTTGCTCACTTTCTCTTGACTTCCATGAGTGAATTCGTTTAAGACCTGTAATATTAAAGTTCACTATAACGTTACAGATGAGGAGAATAAATGTACGGATGAGACAGATAGAAGGTTGTTGGTTTAATCTCGTTGTCTCTTCTATAAATACACCAAAAACAAAACCTAACGATAAGTAGTTAGATACTGACTTGTATTCCAATGAGGGAGGAGAGATTCGTAATCGGATTTTCTTCTTCTTGGATCTTTTCCAATAAGCGACTATTAATAACTAACTACGAACTACACATTTGTGTATTTTGTCGAAGTCTTCTCTGCCTAATTGATTAATCCACGTGATTCATGCGGAACACGAATTAGGCGTGCGTATTGAATTGTAGTTTCAACTTTCCATGTCAGTAAAAAAGAATTACTTTTTTTTTGTTTTCGTTTAATATAATCTTTGTATTGGGTAACGGTAATTAAGTGGTTTTCGTTATATATTACGGAAATTACACACACCAAGTGGGATTGTCTTAATTCTTAAACTAAAAATATGTTACGAAAAGTCTCAGACGAAAACGACGGTGACGCAGACAAAAGCTTATATGACGTATAAAAACGTTATATATTACAACAGCCAGTTTGATAATATATTTTTACAGTAATAATAATAAGTGGGTAAGGACTCGTAAAGCGATGTTTCAAGCATGAGACGATAGCGAGAAGAGCGACACGAGGGGCTAATTCGAGACATGAGAGAGGATAAGGGCACCGACCAAAGCTGCTATTATCATTTATTTAAAACAACTGGTTTTATTAATTTTATTTCTTACCTACAGATTCGCTCTAACGCAAAAAGAAAATAGAATGCATTCCACCAACCATACACAAGTATCAAGGAGATAACTTAAACAACTATTGTAAAATGTTGAGGACTTGAGATCTTTTTGAACGTTGTCGGTAATATTTTTACGCATTCGTGGTCTTCCCTTAATATAAGTTAGTTTATATATACATGTATCTTAATTGTTATAAACATGTATATGACCATTCCAAGATCATTAAAATCTGTGAATAAATTTTCTCCTCCGGAAAATATATATGAAGTTATACACCCACATTTTTCTAAAATACTAATATTAACATTTTAACATTATCAGTATCATTTAGTCCTGCATCTTGCCATCTAAACAAAGGTATGACAAAGATCACAAAGAAATAATTCCACGGTATAACTATTAAGTAGCTTCTTACTAGTATAAAACTATGCGATAACCAGACAAAATCAAAGACTACATGTTGAAACCACCAATGCAAAAATCAACACTTTAGAGAGAAAAATAATAACTACTAAATCAATGCGAGCTATGCGCAAATTAGTCCATATATCACGACGAATAATAAAATTTTAGAAACAAAAAATGTTAGAAGAAATAGTTTACCTCGGAGTAGATGTGGTCGGAATCAGGGGACGTGCCCTGAGCAGGCAAACCAAGGGCAGCGCCGATATCAGCAACGGCGGGCTGTAACTCCGTCACGGAAAGTTTACCATCTTCATCTTGGTCTAACTGTTGAAACTTTTGTTCCACAAATTTGTCAAACACTTTCTCGTTTTCGACCAGCTCGACTATGTCCGATCCATCAAGTACTTGTTGCTGTTGTTGCTGGTGGTTGTTGCTTCTCATGTCCATTTATGGAATCTACGCTTCTTCTTTCTTTTCCTTTACCTTTTTCTTTTTTTTTTCAGTCGCGAGAGTCCTGTGAGAGATCTCGTGAGGGACGCACGAGAAAAGGAAGCACAGAAAATTGACAAACACTAAAAGAAAACTCTTTTTTTTTTCTTAACCCCAAGTGTGATGGGCTTTGGCTCCGACTTGCCTGTTCTTTATATGTGTAAAACGATGAGAAAAAAAAATTAGTTGTTAATTGAGAAGTTTACAGAATTTTAACATTTTATTGATCATTATGACTTAATATTATATAATTCCGATTCATTAATATCGTGGATTCGTCGTCACCACCAAACATTAACCGCACAAACTCCCTAGCTAGACTACAACTTTAAAAGCGTTTCGTCTTTATTAATTTATTTATAAGGCTAATTTAAATTATGAAACATCTTATAAGCCTAAGATCCACTGAACTGCCGTTCGCATTTGTCCATTTTTGAAACATGATTGTATATTTGAGGGAGATAATACATATAGAGAATAAGTATAAACGCAACATCATTTTAATGAAATACAGTGTGTATAGTTTCTAACAAATTCGAAAAATATGTGGATATAAATTGTTCCGCTCGAGACTAATGGACTTATTTCGATTATAGACTACTTACAGTCATTATTTTATGATTTTCTTTTAATCTATCATATAGCCAGGTTACCTGCACAAGTAATCTTTCGTTCTTTTTTCTTTTTTCTTTTTACCCTCTCAACCAGTTGCATGAAAATTTAGTTACCCATGGGCCGTGTTAGGTTCCGCTATTTGACTTGAGTAACCGACAAGAAGATCATAAAGAACACGATGTTTAGTCATAATGCCTGTATCTTTTTTAATCAATAGTCGGTTCCTTTATTTCACTTTTTTAGAGGACTTGTAATTAATTAAATTAGTTGACGATAGCTTCTCCAAAACAAGTCCAAAAATCATTAAAATACCCGATCGTGACATAATGTAATTTTTCTAAATTGTGACCGACGGACTAAGAAAACCCCAGAAAAAAACAGAAGTGGAACATCGAACAATCTCGACCTCTAATCTACTAGTGGTCCGTATCACACGGGCAATAACATTTTTGTGAATACATGCCGGCCTATTATTATTTGTATAGGAAAATAATCAGTAACCATGTCGTGATATGAGTTATGTTGTTTATATTTCACGAAATGCTTCGAGAGAAGACCCCTTTCCGTACGGTTGAACCATTTAGATCGGACGGACCTAAATATTCTGACAAGAGCCCTTCACCCTTTAGATATGTGATGACGTGGCACTCGCTCATGAAAAACCATGGGACACTTGTTGATAATTTATCCTTCTGTGTTTTTGCGCCATTGGTCGGCGTCTCTGAGCTGGCACAAAACTCCAAGACGGTGACGTTTGGTCACCACAAAGTCAAAGCCGGCCGGCTATATTCGGCTATTTGTGGATTAGGCGGTCCATTACATATATTACAAAGTCATTATCTTTTATTTCACTGAAACTATGAAAACACAATAACGTTTTATAAGATAAATTAGTTTTCAAATTATTAGCCTTCGATTCTACACGAAAAAAAGTCGAATTATATATTTGTATTTTTGACAGAACCACCGAAAATAAAATATACTACTATATCTGTTAGCGTCAGTATTGAAAACCAAAAAGATATTGTATGTTGGGCCTCTTCTTCCTGATAAAATTTTGAAGACGGCCCAAAAAAGAGACGCTACTTAAGCGTGCCTCTCGTGATCTGTCAATTTCACAACGTATCCAATTTGGTTGCAACTACGACGTACGCACGTAATGGTATGGTTAATCCCACAAAAAAGCCACACAGTTTTGCTGCAAAAGAAGAGGACGGCGTGTTGTTTGGTAAGTCAAAAATCGTGGGCCCTCTGTTTTTATTTTTTTGACAGCTCGACAACTTGCAGGACAACGCCCTTGCGGCTGATACCAAGGTGAAGGGTCCTCACGAAACAAACCCAAAAGTTCCTTGGAACAAATTCACATGGCCGTGAGGGGTTTATCAGATGAATTATGTGTAGCCGCTTGACTTGACTTCCATCGATCATATGACATATATGTTTAGTGGCCTACTTCATGTGATCCTGTTCTTCCTGTATGGTCAACTTCATCAGAGACATAGACTATCTACCATTCCCAAAAGAGATGTATGTGGGTCAGTCAATGTCATGGACAATCTCATGTGAAGTTGGCTTAAAGTTGTTAGTCTTCTAGTGCGCCATTAATGATCTTCAGGTACAATCTATATTCAACCTCTTAGTTTTAGCAGCTGCATGACAGAACCATGTGAGCTCTTCTTCCGCATGTCCCACTCTTGTATAGGCCACAGTTTTCAATAAACCAAAGGGAATTAGGTGTATATATTGCATTGTTTTCATACCCAAAGTAGAACAACTTCTTCATCTAGTCTAATAACCTAAAATATAAACTCCAAGGTGAAGCACTTTTTCCAAGATCCAAAAGAAGAACATAAAAAATGGCCTTGTTCCGAGGTCTCGTGGGTGCAAAGAAGATCTTTCAAGGCCAATCAACCGCAGCTTCGACACCAAAAGGATTTCTTGCTGTGTACGTTGGGGAAAGCCAGAGGAAAAGATATGTAGTCCCAGTTTCATACTTGGACCAGCCTTCATTTCAAGCTTTGTTGAGTAAATCCGAACTAGAATTTGGGTTTGATCATCCGATGGGCGGCTTGACCATCCCTTGTCCTGAAGATACGTTCATTGCTATCACTTCTCAGCTTCATTAGATCTTATTCACAAGGATCACGTACATGAAACATTTTTGGTGTCATTAGATTTAGAAGCCATTGTATATTACCCACAACTCTGTTCCTCTTTCTTGTTGTTCTGATACTGCCTGAATCCTGAGCTATTTATAATTTAGGGGGAACTTTCAAGTAATTTTTATTAGTTGACAAAGTACTTTTTATATTGCTGGCGACTTTGTGTATTAGAACATTCTCCTTTTCGTCTGTCAGCGAATATAAATACTACATTTTGCATACTATTATATACGTGCCATCCGCTCAATTACATTGACACAGGCAAACAACCTCATAACTCTATGAATTATTGCCGCATTTTATAAACAGACTAGCTTACAATAAGCAATAAACAATCATAAAAAAATTTCAAAGAAATGAAAAGTCATTTTCTACGCCTAATGGCGTGTTATCTCCGTTGTAACAACCTAGACAAATGATTAACAGAAATGGCCCAAATGTTGTCTCTTCTGCTTCCTCTCATATCACTCTTAATCCTCACCGTTAAGTCACAACCGGTGCCGTTAAACCAAATATGCTCAAACGTCACAGGCAACTTCACCGTCAACACACCTTACGCCGTCAACCTCGACCGTCTCATCTCCTCTCTATCATCTCTCCGACAGAACGACAACGGATTTTACAACATCTCAACCGGGGACTCCGATGGAAAAGTCAACTCAATCTTACACTGTAGAGGCGATGTCAAACCTGAAGATTGCATCAGCTGTATCGCCATGGCGGGAAAAAGACTTGTCACATTGTGTCCGGTTCAGAAAGAGGCGGTTATATGGTACGACAAATGTACGGTTAGGTACTCAAACCGTACGCTTTTGAACATATTGGAGATTTTCCCTCAGACGAGCATAACCGGGACAAGAAACTTCACAGGAGATCGAGACAGTTGGGAGAAATCATTAAGGGGTTTACTCCAAGGGCTTAAAGACAGAGCATCCGTGATTGGTCGGAGAAAGAAGAATTTTGTCGTCGGAGAAACGAGCGGGCCGTCGTTTCAGACGTTGTACGGTCTGGTTCAGTGCACTCGGGATATTTCGGAACAGGATTGCTCGTATTGTTTGTCTCAGGGTATTGCAAAGATTCCGAGCTGCTGTGATATGAAAATGGGTGGTTATGTGTTGTCTCCTAGCTGTATGGTTGCTTATGCTCCATGGAGGTTCTATAATCCAGTGGACACTGATGAGCCAAGCTCAGTGCCTGCGACGCCACCACGGCCTCCAAAGAATGAGACGACAAGTGTCGCACAAGGCAACCTACTTCTTACTGTCAATCATGTGCTGTAGTGTCCTAAATGAGTACATTTGAGGTTCTTACGGTAATAACCATTCTGTTTTTGTTTTGTTCAGGGGATAAAAACAGAGGTGTACCTAAAGCTTTGATCTTTGCGGCTGTTTCAGCTGCGGTTGTAGTCTTATTGATCATATTCTTAGTCATTTTCCTAAGGTCGAGGAAGGCTAACAATAAAGAACGAAAACTTGAAGGTAAGCTATAACGCTCGAACAGTACAAGGGGGATTTATTATTCATGTGCTCTGCTTTGTCAAACTCTTTTGTTTTAATCCGTTCTGCTTTGTTTTCTCTGTTTTTTTGGTATTTGCTTTGTTGTCAACTTCTTTTATAGACATGGTACATGGCTTCTTTCTAACCTCGAGCTTTTTACCTGACATACATACGAAGACATAAGCACAGATTCCATGAGATTTGATTTCACTACGTTACAAGATGCGACAAGTCAATTTTCTCTGGAAAACAAACTTGGGGAAGGTGGATTTGGAGCTGTTTATAAGGTGTTCCTAGAGACTAAAGAAGAATAAACTGTTATCATATGCATTTTACTAAAGCTAGCGATCATTGTTATTATCATTAGGGTGTGCTTTCTGATGGACAAGAAATAGCGGTGAAAAGGTTGTCGAAAAATGCACATCAAGGTGAAACCGAATTCAAGAACGAGTTCTTATTGGTGGCAAAGCTTCAACATCGTAATCTCGTCAAGCTCTTAGGTTACTCAATACAAGGAACTGAAAGGCTTCTCGTATATGAGTTCCTCTCACACACCAGTCTCGACAAGTTCATCTTCGGTACAAAGTTTCTTCACAGGAACAATTCTAGTATCATTTTTTCCGTTTACGATGTTCTCACGTGTTTGAGTGTATGAACAGATCCGATCCAGGGTAAGGAACTGGAGTGGGAAGTTAGATACAGAATTATTGAAGGTGTAGCTCGAGGACTTCTTTATCTTCATCAAGATTCTCGTCTTCGAATCATTCACCGTGATCTTAAAGCTAGTAACATATTGTTAGACGAGGAGATGACCCCGAAAATCGCAGACTTCGGATTGGCTAGGCTATTTGATATTGACCACACCACTCAACGCTACACGAATAGGATCGTCGGGACTTTGTAAGTAGCACGAATAGCATTCATATTTTACACATCATATACTCTCGATTGTGATCAGTCATCTGGTTGGAACAGCGGATACATGGCTCCAGAGTATGTAATGCACGGACAGTTCTCGTTTAAGACAGATGTTTACAGTTTCGGAGTTTTGGTTCTTGAGATCATCAGTGGTAAGAAAAACAGTTGTTTCAGCAATGAGGAGAGCGCAGAAGATCTCCTCAGCTTTGTAAGTTTATCATATGAAAAACCATCAAAATATGATCAATGATCGTTAACTGACATTCCTGAGTTCTAACGTTTTGGTGAAGGCATGGAGAAATTGGAAGGAAGGCGTTGCTTTGAATCTTGTGGACAAGACTTTGATGACAATGTCAAGTCATTCATCGAATATAATCTTGAGATGCATAAACATTGGTCTTCTTTGTGTGCAAGAGAAGGTTGCAGAGAGGCCAAGCATGGGTTCGGTTCTTATGATGTTAGATGGACATACTCTTGCTCTTTCAGAACCTTCAAAACCTGCGTTTTTCACACATAGCAACATGGTATCAGATAGTTCTTCTTCTTTAGGACATAATGCAAAAAATTCAAATTATTATTCCAACACTGAGTTGTATCCTCGGTGAGTTTGTCTGAAAACTGAAGTTAACATTCTCAAGAATCATGACTAATTGATGAATCACGGGGTTTGATTAGATTTGAGTCAACTCACTTTAAGTGAGGAAAAAGAGTGTTACAAGTCTCTGTTTCACTTTCAAGGAGAGATGTCATCTCATCTCTTGAAGAAAACTAATTCGGAAACAAGAAAAAATTGTACAAAATCAATTAAAAAAAAGGTTATTCGAGTGAGTCATGATCAGTTGAGGCGAGAAGCAAGATCGATAAAGGTTTCTTCACTGCAAGGAATTGTGAGGCCACCCATTGGATGATCAAATCCAAATTCTTCCTCTGCCCTTCTTAGTAGATCTTGGAATGAAGGTTCGTTCAAGTAAGAAATGGGAACTACAAATCTCGTCATCTTTCTTTCTCCAACGTAAACCGCTAAGTATCCTTTTGGAACATCAAGAGAGCTAGAGGAAGAAGATGAGAACAGTTTTGCTTGACGGAGAATCTGCCTCGATGATTGTAGCACGCCAGGAACCCTGATCGCCATGGATTGTCTTTGTTTGTTTATTGATTTGAAAGTTTAATGCTTTACTTCAGAGTGTGAGAACTTGCAGAGCTTAGAGGACCCAATGATGAGTATATATAGATAAGAGCATTATTTTGAAGATAACCTTTTATTGGATTAGAGAAGTTTCAGCTCATAAACTAACACCAACAAGCACATGGCTTTGCCGGACCACGGCATGATATGTAAGGGACCGCTGGTGATCAAATTCATGATTTATGATGTGAAGACACAAATCAACATGACCACTTGTTAGTTAGATAGACATTATTACTAGTCAAATTTTCAATCCTTGCCACAGAAACTTTTGAAGGCTTTTGCGACTTTGTCTGTATATAATCAATTCATGTGGTCCTGTCTTTTTGATATCATTGAGAAGACGTTATTACTTAACCAGTGATAGAGACTTATGGTTCTTTAGGTACACAACTTCAAGTCCCTACATAATCTACAGAGAGATTTGGCATGTGATGTCCTTGAGACAATAAGCCCCAATGAAGTTATCATGTAGGACATCATTAGACGCTAACTTCTCAGACACCATTTATTGATTTGTTCTTGGTTTAGTATCTTGAATCCAAAGCCATGTGCTTTGTAATGGGAAAACCCTCTAAAAAGAAAACTTTATTTCTGATAATTTCTTTCATATATTGCGTTTATATAGCAAGTAACAGATAATCCTTTTTGATCAGAAACTAAAAAAAAAAGATCCAGAAATTTAAAAGTTCCCAAAGCTTTTAGCAAGAACAAGAAACCCTTTTAGCTTTAAACCCATCAAAGGCTTCAAGAAAACATAAGAAACAAATGGCTTTTTTGAGAAGTTTCTCGGGTGGTAAGCAAATCATGAGGAGGGAATCATCTTCCACACCAAGAGGATTCATGGCGGTTTATGTTGGCGAGAATGATCAGAAGAAGAAGAGATACGTTGTGCCGGTTTCATACTTGAACCAGCCTTTGTTCCAAGAACTGTTGAGTAAATCGGAGGAAGAGTTTGGGTTTGATCATCCTATGGGCGGCTTAACCATACCATGCCACGAGTCTTTGTTTTTCACCGTTATATCTCAGATTCGATGAACTTCACCAACATTCCATTTTTTTATTACTAAAAAAGTGTTATTTGAAGAACATATACAATGTAGATATAGGAATTTGTTAGATATTTTCCCCTGGAAATAATTGTACATTGTTTCAATGAGAGGAATTTTCATCATACCTGATTACAAATATCAATACAAGGAATATTTCATCATACATGAATATAGATATCAGCACATGTACTAATTGCATGTAATACGTACATTTTGTCCTCTGGACAGCAAACGGTTCAATTTTATCCAGATCAATCTCATGAGCATATCATAGTCTTCTGTAGTGTAGTTTCCCATTTCTCAAAGAAAGAGATGTGACTATTCAATTATGAGAAAATTCGGATTTGATTTTTTCATAATTTCTTTCATAATTTGCACAGCTCGGTTAATAATAAACACTTGCAATTATAGAGGCCCAGACGTATTTTAAATATAAGCCCAAGCCCATTAAACAAACGCCTAACTCCGTACCACGCGCTCTTTAAACTAATAAATGCGCGTCGGGGTCGTTGACACCGTTTTTTATTTGACAACGACTTTGTAAATCTTTCTTTGTTTCCATTAAATTATGGATGATCCTTTTTCTCCGTTTTGTTAGTTAGTAACCCTTTGTTTTTCTTCCGACACCGACCGTTTGTCACTAGACTAGAGACGTGGAAATGGGGTAAACCCTTTGGTCAGAGACTCAGACCGGTGCAGCTAGCAGATCAAACGGGCTAAGAGAAGATTTTTATGTATGTATTATTCACGTATTTGATTTATTACTGAATTTCTTTTTCACGTCTCACTTTTTAAAACTGATAATGATAATTCGTTTTAACATTCCTAGTTGGGAATCTATTATTAAAGTTATTCGAAGCACATTTTATTTATAATTAAAAACTTGCATAAACCGATTTTTTTATAAAAACAATCAATTAGACATTTTCTTAAATTTATTGCATTTTATACCTTTTTTCCATGTGTAGCTTTCAACCTCCAGTTTGTCGTTTTAACCCCCCGAAATAGGAAAAAGATTCGAACGTTGCAAATGGGGGGGCCCTGGAGTGAAGAAACAATTAAGCCTCACATGCCAAATTAAGTAGGAATACGACCTCAAAACCCTACCTCAATTCCCATTTAGCAGATAAATTAATGGAGGGCTAATGAAAGCTTAGTCCTATCTTTTGCCATCTCGATCGTTTTCTCTAGGTGCCACTCTGTTTTTTCTTTCCCTGATGTTGCCCTTTTGAAATTTAACTGTTGATCATCGTACAAGAAAAATGAGCCAATCTGATCTCATAACTTCTTGTCTCTTCTGGGTCCAAGTTTGCTGCGGCCCATGTGATGAAAATACCCTACATTTCACTTCAGATCTTGCCACCTCTATCTTTCTTGACTTTGAAACAGAGCTCATGGTTTCTCTTTCACGTGAATATTGCGATTAGATCCAATCACTTCCGAAACGAAACATGCATATCGAACTTTCTGACCGTTTTTCTTATTCTCAAAAACTGTTAAGCTTTGAAAAAGGTACCCACTTCAATGGGTTTAATCGTTTTAGAGTTTATTTATTATAAAAAAATGAAAATAAATGATTGGATCATAGAAAATCAGAGATGAAGAGTGGGTTTTAAACAACGAAGAGAGCTGCTCCGTTTTTAGGGTTTGACAAAAATAACAGATTTGTACAAACAGGACAGAATTTCAAGGGTTTCCTGATTTATGGCCGAGAAAGTAGAAAATAGGATTCAAGAATCTCCTAAATTGAGCAGACAAATTCAATTCTAAATAAAATCTGTAATAAAGAAAGGAGCATTACTCTGTAAAAATGGAAATTTGTACAAAACAGGACAGTTTCAGAGAAGGAGGAGGCAAGAGTAACATGGGGATTTCATGTGCTTGGTCGAGACGAAAGACGTGTCCTTTTCAGTCCGTAAGGCAAAACTGTCCCTTCAAAGATTTCGTAAATTTCTCCCTAATTCTCTTCTCCGCCTTTTTTCACTCAAAAATTCTCCCAACAAATCTCGTTCGCAGAACATGCTAGCCTCTCACCCTGACAACGACCTGAAACTCTCTTTCTCTCTCTCTCTCTCTCTCTCTCTCCATTTTTGTGGTTGATAAGAGAATAAACATGATTCCACATTATTCTGATTCACTTGTTAGTTGATGTGATAGGTTTCGGATGCAACTCACAAGATTCAACTCGAGATCAAAGATTAACCTTTGCATAGTTGTAGAATTACGTGAATTACAAGTAACAACCGTTGCTATCTGTTTTTTTAGGGTTTTCATAACATCTATTGCTGTAATAGAATAAAATCATATACAAGGTAATTGCAGTAAATGACCAAGAAATATTTAAATGTAGATAAATATATTACAAAAGCTAACATGTTTTTGCACTTGGGTAATTAAGTTTTGCAATATGTTTTTCTACCTCATTGACCTTATAATATATATCTATAATCTGCATCATGGCCGGGGCCATGGATTCGGAAGAGGAACATCACAAGTTAACAAAGATGGGAAGCTCGAGATCGTGAGACTTAACATGTTCTTTGTCGCTAACCTTTTACGACCAGAAACAAAGATCTATTAAATGCCCATTGTCTACAAGCATATAACTATTGAACATGGTCAAAAGTATCGTAAACAAATACGGTCACTTGTAGACAAGAGTCAAGCCGGCGAATCCTACTCTTTCTTTCCTTTCTTTATTATGCATTTGTTACAATGTGTTCTCTCAAATAGATATTTTACAACCAAATGGCTGTACTTAAATAGTTTTGTTTGTTGGTCAAGGCAATTGCATTGGTTTCTATGTTTACAATATATATTTTTTTTTTCTTTTGAAGTTCATCACATGACAGTTGTGAATCTAGCCATTTGTTAGCCTTAGGTCCTAAAAAGTCCAGCTAAATAATTATAACTATCCCTTGTTCAAACATATATATATACATATAGAAAAACTTAAATAGTAGTTGCAAATCGCGATTAGCCTATTTTAGGTTCAAAAAGATTTAGTTACATTAAACATATAATGTTTACATAGATCTTGATTCTAGTCCGGTGGTATCGTTTTATTTGTTGGTGTAGACAAGGATTGATTCTCTTTGTCTAGATATTTGTCCACTTTAATTAGAGCTTACATTATGGATGCTAGTTTGTGACTACTTAGAATCTAATTACCGAGGATCATCGTATTTGAAGATATGACCAACAAAAGTTATCATAAACTAGAGACCTAGAGGTAATAAGTTAATGCATGCTTGCAACACTAGATTAAAGAGTACATGTAGTTTGTACTTATAGTACATATTTACATACCTAGTCGTACGTAATTACATATGAAGCATAGTTACCACATTGATATTTTTCCTATTTATGACAATAGCTAATGAAAGAAAGAGAAGAGGGACCATGGTGTCTTGGGGAGGACCAACAATGAAATTAAATCCCAATGGGTTTGGATCCCACACTGTCACATGCGTCTCTATATCCCTCCTCCTGCTTTTCTTCTGCTCCTTAAAAATAAAACTGTATATATCCACATATATTATATATACACATTATTATATAATTACAATATCACGAAATCTCTCTAATATGCATGTGTAAATCTTGGAATATATATACTATTATTTGAAACATTAAACATCTAAATTACCCGCATCTTCGTTCTTACATTAAACAGCTCTAAAAATATACTTTTCTATAATAAAGTTGTAGTTTCCATTTTTTAAACCCGATGTGATAATTCCCTCAAACAATTTGCTGGTCTGCTGAATTTTTCATCCGAAATGTATAATTTATTATTTTGGAAGAGTCTTACAAGACGGCACTAACCAAAATTTTAGATTATTGATAATCATTTGATCATTTATTAATATTAAATCAATTATGAGATAATCAAGATTTTAAAATAATACTATTGCTTTAGCATCCTATCCTCATCCTCCTCCATAAATAACCCCTTTTCGCCACCTCTCTCTCATCAGACACTTCTTTTTACTCCTCAAATTGTCTCCTCATTCTCTGACTCTCATCGAGAAACTAAACACGAAAATTCAAACAATGGCGGTAAAGAGATCTTCGAAGCTAACACAAACAGCAATGCTAAAACAAATCCTCAAGAGATGCTCGAGCTTAGGCAAGAAACAATGCTACGACGAGGAAGGTCTCCCTCTTGACGTACCAAAGGGCCATTTTCCGGTTTACGTAGGCGAAAAGCGTACGAGGTACATCGTACCAATCTCCTTCTTATCTCATCCCGAATTTCTGATCCTTCTTCAACAAGCAGAGGAAGAGTTCGGTTTCCACCACGACATGGGAGGACTCACTATCCCTTGTGAAGAAGTCGTTTTTCTCTCTCTAATATCCATGATCAGATGAGATGGAGAGAGTTTACATCATGATGAAGATTAAGATTCTTTTCTTTTTTGCCTTTGGATAAAGATTTGTTGTCCAGATGGTTTTTTTCCCGGACTAAAAACCTGTGAGATCCACCTAAAAGATCATGTAAATGTCGGGGTTTTAGTCCGTTAATTCGCCCTAAATTGGGTTAGCATTCTATGGAAATATAGATGTTTTTTATGAACTGAAAAGTGGTGGCTGACGTCTATAGCTATAGGTAATCACTGCAAGTTGAATATTTGCCAATTTTTTTAGGTTCGAAATTTTATGATCGTTCAAGTTCTTTGAAACTAAGAAATGTTTGATATTTGTATGACTCTTTTTTTTATTGGGGTTTTCTTCACAGATGTAAACACGTTATGAATTGCATGCGAGTGATGTATAAATTAATTTTCCATCCGATTGTCTTTCCTACACTTTTATTTGTTATAGCATCTGAATATGCAATTTTTAATCGATCCCATCCACAAAATTGATCCCACCCGTAACACAAAAGATCATCATAGAGGATGTAACATGCAGATGATAGTTCCAATCCATAATAAATGGAAATATCACTTTAAGCAATAAAATTAATGCATTTAACGCTTTTTATTTATATAAATCGAATGTATTTACTATGCACAAAAAAAATAAAAATTGAATGCAATTATTCTTCTCTCTTTTCCTTTTCATATCAACTATTTTCATTTCTTTCTCTAATTTGTCAAAAACACTTTTTATTTTCTTACAGAATTGGTTATATTTACCTTGCATCATCTACTGAAAACTTGTATGAGTCAACTATATAGGAGCTCATCCAGTTGATATCGGATTCGCAACACCGAAATGCTAAGTTTCAAAAAAAAAAAAAACACCGAAATGCTACTTCCAAGCTGAGATGGTAACTTTAAAAATGCATAAATTGTTTATGAAAATAGTAAATGTTTGAAGGGATATAATCGATCTTATTAACTCTTGGTTTGTTTCTGTTTTATAGATGAGTGTTGGTCTTTCTATAGATATACTGTATTGAGGAAAATATATGTATATTGGACCAGATCTGACACCAAGTATCTCTACAAGGTATATTTCCATTTCTGACAACTTAAGTTAAATGCAAACTAAAAGAATTAAGGGGTGTTATTGGTTTATGTGTTTTAGCTGATTTAGGAATCTGTTAGAATTTATAAATCCGAAGGTTCACCTTCAGATTTTACTCTTTGTATTTTTAATAAAGAAATCCATCCAAATTCACTCAAATCCACGATGAAATCAAATCTATTAATAAATCTATATGATTGAATAACACATGATTTTAGTTAAGATTTAGAAATCATAAAACCAATAACACATGATTTTAACATAAATCTGAAAATCACGTAACTAATAACACTAGATTTTATTTAGATTTTCAAATCCACTAAACTACATAAACCAATAAATCCCACTTATTCTCTTGTGAGAAAAGTTGAAGAGAAGGTGCTAACGCTCTGATGGAAGTTATTGGGAGGGTTTTGAAGCGTAAAATCATCATCCATCATTCAAAGATAAAAATGAAAAAATTACATTGACCTATGGAACCGACATCATCAAGTCTCGCGTTTCGGAGTTTTAGGCCCATTATTGTTTCAATGAAAAACACTAATTTAGAAGCCCAAACATCCATCCAATAAAAGCGAAGCCCACAAAGACTAGAATAAAAGCAGTGGCAGCCTCTTCTATTCCCAAGTTCCCACCGCTAAATCCCTTAAACTTAAAGCTACAGTTTTTCCATCTAAACCAAGCAGTCAATTTTTTATTACCATCACGACTTCTCCGTGAACAAGAAGAGGAAGAAGTGCCAAGAATCCCATGTCCTCTTCTTCTTCTTAATAATGTTTTTCACATGTTATAGAAATAAAGAAAACTGAGCCGGCGTCGCCTTTGGTTTCAAACATTGCCGCCGAAATAGAAATAGGATAGTTTGATTGGGCTCTGTTATTTATTTTTATATATGGGCTTTTTAAGTTTAATTAGGCCCATCATGTTATAGAAATAACAAAAACAAAAATTAGTCCGATTCAGTTAAAAATATCGAACCGAACCAACAAACCAACTGAATTAATGTTATTTACCCGAGTTAAATTGAGTTTAAACCAAAAAAGCTGAAATTTTCGGATCAATTCCGCAGTTATTAAAATCCGAAATAACCGAACCCAAAACTGAAATGTAGTTTTATTGGTTCAATTCAGTAAAATTTTCCAAATCTGAATAAACCGAAAAACCGGGTCAATAAACCGAATTATCCAAATTAACGGCCAAACCTATTAGATCTCGGGTACGCTAAAGCTAAAACATCCAAAAAAAACTATTATCAAAAAATCATATGAAAATTTTAATTAAACTAAAATTAATCCATATATATGTATTAAATTATCTTAAACTTAACTAAAACATAAGCATCACATGTATATAATAACCTTTCTCCATATTTTTTTCCTAGAGATTCTTGAAGTTGCTAGACATGTATGCCATCAGTTACACCATATTAGTAAAAAAAATATTGCTTTTCAAAATGCTCAAATGTTCTCATATAACATTAACACTGGCAAACAATATATTCTCTGAAACATATAAATTAACAATTTTAGTAATATCAAATATTTTTTTTTAAATAATTTAATTCTAACCATAATCTGTTGCAGAATGCAAATAATATCATACTGGTTTTATAAGTACTTTAATATAGATTTGAAAATCATATATTTGAAAATTTTAAAATGAATCAAACTTTTTAAATTTCATCTATTTTGTATTTAATGGAGTTGATTTCAAATCATACAATCAAAAATACTCCTTAAATTAATGTATTTGAGATTTTTTATTTATATAAATCGAATGCACTTACTAAGCACATAAAAAAAAATCGAATGCAATAACAATTTACTCTTTCTAACTACATATCAGTTTTTCCGTGTACAAAATTTTAATCAATGCGCACTCTCGAAAATCTTTGTTAAATAGTTCACACTAATTTTATGTATTTGGAGCAAATTATAATATATATATATATATGAGTATTTTCTCCATCTGATATTGATGGTTATCCGAGAACTTTTGAGAAATTCTCAATCCACTGCTTATTGTTAACGGGCAATGATATTATAAATGGGATTGAAGTTTGGGAAATTCACGATTTTAATGGGATGAATATGGGCAAGAGGGTTTTTTTTTGATTGAAAGACATAAATGTTTCATCAAAACAGTATTTGAATTAAAGGTAAAAGTTTAATATAGTATTAATATATATCAATTTTTGGTTAAATGGATTATTATATATTTATTAATACAGTTTATGTGGTTTTGCTTTATTTTTGGTGTTTTAGTTTTGATTGGATATCTCAGACAAGGAACGTAGTGGTTGACTTTTTCTTTAGATGTGGTTTATTTGCAAATAAACCAAACTTTCGTTTTGTAAGACTTTAGTACTAAGTTTTTGGGTTTAGTTCGTTAGATTGCTTCAATAGAGCTTTTATCTACTTTCCTATCTTAGACTTTTGAGCTTCATCATTATGCCAACCAAACTTATACAATTTCATCATTAAACAATTAATCGTACTTTATTTGTATTTTAAACTAAAACTAATCGTGTTTCAAGCCATGACCGGGCTTGACATTAGCCCTAGTGGTCTAACCCCTAATCCCGTATGAGGAGAAGTAGATAGAAGCGTTTACGGATCAAAGTATGATAAGACGGCGAGAACAACAGTTATATCATCTCTTGTTTTACTTAATAGCGTAAAATCACACCATCTATTATTATCAAATAGGCCCATGGATCCACATTTCTGGGCCGTATATTGGGGCTTCCAATGTAGCATTCCATCGCCATCGAATCCTCAATACTTTGTAAGAGCAGTCGATCTTCTCTTTCCATCCCAACTTGTCCATGGACAATAAGAGGAAGGGGCGCCAGGAATCCGGTGTAATCTCCTTCTTCCTCTTATATCTTTCCTTGTTTAGTTTTTTTATCTTTCATGTCGAGAACCGCTTTTGAGTGGACTTTTGTTTCTGTTTTGTAATGTTTAGGTTGAAACAACACCGGAGACAGGGTTGGGTGATCTACAGGCCTTAGTAACGCCTAAGAATCAGCAGAAGGACAAGAAGCGGAAGAAGCAGAAGAAGCAGAAGCAGAAGAAGGTACTTTCTTAAAATTTGTCCTTACCTAATCTATGCTTACGATTTATTTAGACTAGGTCATCTCTCTATTAATCTCTGTCGAATATAGACTGACTTGAATAACGTTAGTATTTTTGCCAGTCTCACAAACATAATCTTAAGAAAATGAAATCGAATCTTCTTCTGTTAAAACGAATTTTTTTCATTTTTTCCTTGTAATTCTATGGCAGTTGTTAGATGAATTAAGTAATCGTCTGGACGAAGTGACTGAAATCGTCAAAAAACTACAAAAGAATTCAGACCTACTGGAGGTTTCGTTGAAGGTATTTGTGTTACTTTATTTAATATTGTATGTGTATTTGCAGGACCTATTTGTTTGTTTGTTTACAGTTATTGTATATTGAGAATCAATACTGTTACACTCTATAACTGATGTATTCGTTTAATTAGGAGAAAGAAACTCCACAGAAAAATGTGGTAGAACGTAAGTGCTGTTTCGAAGATAAAGACGCATTTATACAACACGAGAAAAGCATTTTCGTTTTTGGATTCGATTGTTCCTTTCCTAGGGATGATATCAAGAGCGCATTGATCAAACACTTCAGTTCTTGTGGAGAGATCCTAGCGGTTAATATCCCCTTTCACTGTAAAACCGGTTCTCCCTTAGGGTTTGTCACTTCTTCCTCCAACCTCTGACTAGTTCAAATTAAATTCAAAACGATAATATTTACTTTCTATTCTTTTTTCTTTCAGATTTGCTTTCATAAATCTGACAGAAGGTGAAGACAAGGCGTTAGCACTCAATGGAAGTTACTTGGGAGGGCTAAAGCTTGAGGTTACGATGGCTAAAGGAAGAAGCGAATACATTGGCTATGCTAACCATAAAGGTTGTGCTCGTTGTCGTACTGTTTTGGTAAATCGCCGTAACGAAGAATTCTATCGCCGTGTCAGACTACCAATGACCCCAGGTACGTAATTCTTTTTCTTTATTACTGAATCTTGTTAATAAAGCAAGATTATCTCTTTATTTTGTGGTTATTTTTTCGTTGATATTGCAGAGGATCTTCTCCGCTTTTACCCAGACAAGTCGAAGAAGCAGTAGCTGCGAACAACCAGTGGATGCTTTGCCGTTGCTGCTACATGTTTACCAGCTACATCAAACTTGTATTGTATTATAGAATCCGTGCTATTTAGTTGCGTAGTTTATCCCTAAATCAAATGATGGATCTTTTTATTTATTTTTGAAACTTGTTTGTGTTACTTATTGTATTTTTGCTTCTATCATTACTTTTTCAACCATCGCTTTGACCTCTCTGAAAATAATTGAATCAAGCACGATCAAAATTGAACTTAAAAACATGCTAATATGTAAACGTGCCAAAGATAGGTTCCAGTTCAAGTTAAATAGGTAAGACGTTTTCTGTGTTTTGTCGAAGCCGCGCTTGCTACTCCATTTGCTTGAAGACAAAAGTTGAGCTTATTGTTCTGGTTTGTCAACCCCATCATATATCTCTGGATTAATGCCGCCATATTTTATATTTTATTTTATATTTTTTTATTTTTATTACCATTCTTTCCAGTCTTCTTCTTCGTTCCTGTTCCTTAAACTCATTTTCTTTAGCCTCTAAATGCAGAAAAAACATGACCCAAGATAAAGAAAACTAAGCCGGCGTCGCCTTTGGTTTCAACACTCCCGCCAAATAGGATAGTTTGATTGGGCTCTGTTATTTGTTTTTATATATGGGTTTTAAGTTTGATTAAGCCCATCATGTTATAGAAATAACAAAAACAAAAATTAGCCCAATTCAGTTAATAATATCGAACCGAACCAACCAAACCAACTGAATTAATGCTATTTACCGAGTTAAATTAGTTTGAACAAAAAAACTGGCAATTTCTGTTCAATTCCGCAGTTATTAAATTCTGAAATAACTGAACCCAAAACCGAAGTGTAGTTTTATTCAGTTCAGTTTGGCAAAATTTTCCAAATCTGGATGAACCGAAAAACCAAAGTTAAAGAACCGAATTACCCAGATTGCCAAACCCGCAGGTGAGTGACCGATCTTTTTAAAAGCTATTAAATCATGTTTATTGTAATGGAATTTTAATTAATTTTTAATAAAAAATAAAGAAAAAGAAGAATCTAATTTAGAACTCAATTTTAGAATTTTTAGAACTTCTCAAAACATTTGTTATTAGTTGAATCTTTTTATTTAGTTAAATTATTTAAAAATATTAAAATAATAATATAAAATTTGTGAAACTCTATTTTGAATAATTCATGGATAATAATGATTTTAAATTTCGGATACGCTAAATTATATAAATAATTCAATTAAACCAAAATCAATTATATATATGTGAAATTATTTGAAACTCAAACTGTTTTGATAAAACATAAGTGTCCCTGTTTTCATATAAAACTTTTCTCCATAATTTTTCTCTGGAGATTCTTGAAGTTGTCAAACATGTATGCCATCAATTACATCATGTCCAGCAAAGAAAAGACAAAGACAATTTTTCAAAATGCTCGAACGTCATCATATAACATTTCCTAAAACGTATAATTAACAATTTTATTAATAAGTAATAAACCATATGATATGTAGGGAAAAGGATATTCAAATCATACAACAACAATACCCTTTAATGCATTTAAGGTTATTTATTTATATAAACCGACTGCACTTATTATGCACACACCAAAAAATGAATACACTTACCCTTCTCGTTTCTTTTTCATATGAGCCATAAACTGTACTATATGATAGCAACTAGTCTTTGTAACGTACATACTCTTTTTCGTGTACACATTTTTAATTTATTCACACTCTCAAGAATCTCTTTTGAATAATTCATACCAATTTTATGTGTTTAGAACATATATATATGGGGTTTATATACAAACTTGGAAAATATACATTGTTTTATTGAATTTTCGACTCATTATTGCTTTAATAAAAACAAATCCATAAAATTAATTTAGGGGTCTTACTTGACCTAGCAACTCAATCTCTTTTAATCTAATCAATTGGATCAATCAAAATCTCCATGTAAAAAAAAAAAAGAATAAGGAATATGAGAAATCTTAGCATAATATTCTCATACTTTTTCTTCTTATGACTTTCTGCTTAATATATATAATCAGGTTTTGACTTTAATATTGTTTCTATCTTGGTAATTCATATGTAGATGTTGATCTAGAAATTAAAAGTCAGGAAAAGCAGATTAGGTTAAAACTAGGGTTTGCTAATTATTCTAAATGAAAATTTTCTCACTCATAACTTAATTCTGTTTTTATATTTTTTAGGAGTCAGACACTTCATCCTATCTATTTCAAAAAGTTTTAGAAACACACATACTATTAGTATTTAAGCAAACATAAAGTTAAAGTCATACTGATGATCAGAAAGTCACCATAAATATATAGTGATTACACTCGACCAAAAATACGTATAATGATTATATAAATATACTTAGTAGGAAACCCACGAATTAATAAAACTCGCGGTAACTTGTCACAATATTCAATATATTTGACACCCTTAGGGTCGTCAATATACTCACATGAAGTGTGTCCCGGTCAGATAGTGATCGTGGATGGAGATCATGGAAAAGTTCTATGTTCACAATGTCTCACCCTGAACCAAAACAATGTGTTTTGGAGGAAGCTTACTTCGTACTATGCTAAACGCAAATTCATAGAGCCGACTAAGGGCCTGATTGGTTCAAACGCAGTAGGTGCGGTTGCGGTTGCGGGAGTTTGCGGAAGTGGGCGGTTGCGGTTTTAAACGTTATTAAGCGTTTCGTACGACTGGTGTAACGGTTAAAAACTGTTGCATTTATAGGATAGTTTTGACTGATTGACTAGTGGATGTAG